>JAJJWW010003700.1:0-132978 GCA_023531295.1 Papaver armeniacum
GCGAGTTGACTACTCTAATTCGAAAATTCGGTAAGAACGACGAATCCATCTATTTACAGGTAAGATTTCTTCTAGATATTCTACGAAACCTTAAACAAACCCTATTTATGCATATTGTAGGCATACCAGGCTTTGAGATCGAAACCTGGCCGCGACTGGACTACTATAAGTTAGAAAGTTGGTAAGAACAATGAATCCATCAATTTACAGGTAAGATTCCTTCGTAATATTCTACGAAACCTTAAACAAACCCTATTTCTGCATATTGTATGCAAACCAGGCTCCAAGATCAAAATCTGGCCGCGAGTTGACTACTCTAAGTCAGAAATTTGGTAAGAACGATGAATCCATCCATTTACAGGTAAGATTCCTCCGAAATATTCAACTAAACCTTAAACAAACCCTATTTCTGCAAATTGTACGCATACCAGGCTTCGAGATAGAATCCTTGCCGTGAGTGGAGTAGTCTAATTTAGAAACTTGGTAAGAACGAAGAATCCATTCATTTACATGTAAGATTCCTTCAGAATATTCTACGAAACCTTAAACAGACCCTATTTCTGCATATTATATGCAAACCAGGCTCCAAGATCGAAACATGGCCGTGAGTGGACTAATCTAAGTCATAAACATGGTAAGAACGACGAATCCATCCATTTGTTGTGTAAGATTCCTCCCAATATTCTACAAAACCTCAAACAAACCCTATTTCTACGTATTGTACGCATACCAGGCTCCGAGAACGAAACCTGGCCGTGAGTGGAATACTATAAGTCAGAAACTTGGTAAGAACCATCTAATCCATCCATTTAAAGGTAAGATTCCTCCAAAATATTCTATTAAACCTTAAACAAACCCTATTTCTGCATATGTACGCATACCAAGATCCGAGATCGAAACCTTGCCGCGATTGGACTAGTCTAAGTCAGAAAGTTGGTAAGAACGATGAATGCATCCAGTTACAGGTAAGATTCCTTCTTCCTTAGGAATATTCTACGAAACCTTAAACAAACCCTATTTCTGCACAACGTACGCATACTAGGCTCTGAGATCGAAACTTGGCCGTGAGTGGACTAGTCTAAGTCAGTATAGTGTATTGTTTTTACTATATTGAATTTTTGCTTTCATTGTCACTCTTGTTGTATTTCCTTTACTAACACTAGTATTTTTCTTGTAAAATAGACAGTTAACAGCTCCATTTGGGTTCTACGGTGTTTTAGAAGAAATTCTATTGTTGGACTACAATCATATGTTTCAAATTCCAATATTCAAATGTGATTGGGCTCACACTAGTTTTGGTGTGAAGTTAGAAGATGGCTTTACATTAGTCAATTTAAAACATCATAAGAACCAATCTTTAGAACGATCATTCATTTTAGCAAAACAAGCGCGACAAGTTTTCTATTCTCGTGAGTCAAATACATCTAACTGGTACGTGATGCATTACGAAGCGGCTTTCAGCAGCTGTTTGGCTCAGTCACTTGAACATTACTTTTTGAGCATTATATTTTGTTTTACAACACTTATGAAGGGTTGTCATAAAGTTAGTGTATAGTTAGTGTATTAATGAACCACAAACTTGACAGAACATGTGATAGTGTAGGATGGTTAGTGGTGTAGACTTCCCACGTTGGGGCTCGGGGATCGAATCCCCCAACCTCATTTTTTCCAACATTATATATTTTTACTTCAACAACACTTATAAGTGTTGCTGTAGCTTTCTATTTAAAAAAAAGAAAAAAATCAAAACTTGTGAACTGAAAAGGGTGGTTGATGAGTTAGACTTCCATGCGGTAGGTTCATGTTCGAATCTCCCCTCTAACATATTTTTCATTATCATATTTTGTGTGCTTCAACAACACTTGTGAGAATTGTGATAGGCTAAGTCACTACATAAATGGAACATTATATATTTTTACTTCAACAACACTTATAAGTGTTGTTGTAGCTTTCTATTTAAAAAAAAGAAAAAAAATCAAAACTTGTGAACTGAAAGGGTGGTTGATGAGCTTGAGTTCCATTCAGTAGGTTCATGTTCGAATCTCCCCTCTAACATATTTTTCATTATCATATTTTTGTGTTCTTCAACAACACTTGTGAGAATTGTGATAGGCTAAGTCACTACATATATGGAACATTATATATTTTTACTTCAACAACACTTATAAGTGTTGTTGTAGGTTTCTATTTTAAAAAAAAAAAAAAAAATCAAAACTTGTGAACTGAAAGGGTGGTTGATGAGCTAGACTTCCATGTAGTAGGTTCATGTTCGAATCTCCCCTCTAACATATTTTTCATTATCATATTTTTGTGTTCTTCAACAACACTTGTGAGTATTGTGATAGGCTAAGTCACTACATATATGGAACAACGTTGTTATAGCTAAATGTTGTCACAACTGTTTTGCTTAAGGAGTTGTCGTTTGTTTTCTTAGCGCAACCCCTTGTTTCATAAGGGTTGGCAGTGATGATATACGACAACTCTTCCTTTGAAACCAGTTGTAAAACATAGGACTTTCTACGATGTTTAGAAAAGTGTTGTAAATCTCCGAGTTGTAGATGTATATTTTCCGTAGTGATGCAAATTGTTAGCATTGAGTGTGATATCGTAGCTAGCATGCGCGTGCGGAATGTGTGCCCGGCATGTGCGTACGGTAGCGTGTCCAGTAAGCACGTACGGCAAGCGCGTCTGGCAAGCGCTTCTTTCTTTCTTCTTGTTTCTTCTTTTGAAAAATGTCTAACTCAAGTTCGCGGGAGGAATCGGTTCGAAGGATGATTAGGGGTAGAGCCACATGAAAACTTGCCTTTGGTGACCACCGTTGGTGACTTGGAGGTGGGCGTTAGCCAATTGCCGGGCACGGATGTGGCTCAAACGGCGGATGATTCTCCGATGGTTGCTGCCGTAGACATGGAAGAAGACCCTTTGCGGAGTCGTGAGGCCAGTGCGGCGCCTTTTGATCCTCCGTACTTGGTTCCTTATCCGTGTCATGTCTTTGGTTGGCGGCTTCAGCGTGCCGGCTAAGCACGAGGCGTTGTACACGAGAATTTGGGAGAAGTCCAGGACATATGGCCACAACCAAGAAAGTCACTAGTCGATTTTCACCGGGTTAAGCGTGTGGAAGAGGCTTTATATTCCATCGAGGATATGCGTGAGGTGATTTGGTCACACTTGTTTCGAAGACGTTATTGCCGGCACCGGGAGCACCATCGCGACGTGTGCGTAGAAAAAGGAGTTCAACACTTCGTGGTTTTTCGAAGGCCTTGTTTAGATCCAAAAGTTGAAAGATGCAGCAATCGAAAGCCTTTCCGCCGAGGAGATTGCACGACGGAGGTGGAACTCGAAAAGCTTTCCAAGATGTTGACTATAAGAGAGCGGCTCTTGAAGATGCAAGTTGACTTTCTCAAGAAGAGCGGACTTACGTTGGATGATTTTCCTTGAACGTTTCTCGTTGATCTTTCATTTAGGTTCTTCTCTTTTTTTTTTTTTTTTTGAAAGACATATTGGATGTCTGGTTCAAAGCTTTGATAGACAGCTGGTAGCTTTTTTGGGTGTTGGATTATTTCTGGGATGAATGGTTTTAATAATATGACTCTGATTATGTTTTTGGAAAGGAATATTGCTTCTATGAGAGTGTGTGCTAGCAATTGGCACAAGACTCAGAAGATGACGGTTTTAATAGGAACCTAAAAATAGATCGTATATCTTGTGCGGTCTAAATTTACTCACTTCATAGGTTTTGTGAACACGCCCCTCTCGTTGTGTAAAAGGCGGCTTTCTTTGGTAGCATCATGGTTAGTCCCCGCAGGCGGGTAGCGTCTTCAACGAAGTCTCCGAGTTTTACGGTGTAGTTTTAACAACCGATAACCGGGTTGTCTGGCAGTTGAGTCGGACCGAGTCGCAAGTCCCCAATCGGCTGGTAGCATCTTCAACGAGTCCCCAGTTTTGGGTGTAGTTTCAACCGGTAACCGGGGCGTCTAGCGATTGAGTCGGATCGAGGTAGCATCTTCGGCAAGTCCCAGTTTTCTCGTGTAGTTTTACAACTAGTAACCGGGTTGTCCGGTAGTTGCGTCGGATTGAGTCGCCTTCCCCCACCATCTTGACATCTCGGGTCGAAGAACGAGATCGACGAGTCGACATTGTAGCCGATGATCAATCCTCCCGCTGTGGTCGCCAATTGTTTATGGGTAAAAATCGTTTTGCCGATTTTGGTAAATTCGGTAGGTGAGTGAGAAACTGGTTCAAACCCTAAACAAATGTGTCGCACGTGAGCACTTTATAGATTCGAGAGATCAATCACAAGTCAGGCCTAAACCAAGAAATGGCCGTTCCGGACTTGCTTCGGTCACAAAGTGGAGGAGAAGGGTTGATTTGGGGAGGGAAGCAAAGAAAGGTGTTGAGACCAGAATAGTTCGGGAGAGTAGTATCTCGACTTGTATCAGAAAGTGAAAGCTTAGGAAGCTTGCAAGAGATGAAAGCTTTTTGGAGAGCTTGCAAAGTTGCCTTTTCTGAGAGTGTAGTATTTTTTCTCCTGACCGAGACTTGTTGTCTGGTGGAAATAGGTAAGACCTATTTATACAAGTCGAGATTTGAAACGTACCCTGACCTCATGAAGGAAGAGAGTAAAGGGTGAAATAATGGGAGGAGGTGGTAACCGCATGGCGTTAATGGGTGAAAACGTTTTCACCGTTATTTCCTCTTTTATTTGACCGCTTTATTCCTTTTCACACTTTCTTAATGTGAGCGTAGTGTACGTGCATCTTTGGACCGCCAAACCAAAACCCTAGAAAGCATCCCCCAGTTTGTGTTGATGTCTCGAGTGTTGGTTGCATCTTGCGTGCAAGTGGTCTTTGCTAGGGGACGCATGTGGCGTGCCAATGGCATGTGCGGAATGCCTTCGTTGCAGTTGCACCTCGAGCGTAAGTGGTAATGCCGAGTCTGCTAGTGGCGTGTGTGGCATGTGCCAACGGCATGTGCGTAATGCCTTGGTGGTAGGTTGCACGGTTTGCAAGTTAGGCTACCAGCGTGTGTGTTTGGCATGTGCCAATGCCATGTGCCAATGCCATGTGCGGAATGCCTTGGTGGTAGGTTGCACGGTTTGCAAGTTAGGCTACCTGCGTGTGTGTTTGTCATGTGCCAATGGCATGTGCGGAATGCCTTGGTGGTAGGTTGCACGGTTTGCAAGTTAGGCTACCAGCGTGTGTGTTTGGCATGTGCCAATGGCATGTGCGGAATGCCTTGGTGGTAGGTTGCACGGTTTGCAAGTTAGGCTACCAGCGTGTGTGTTTGGCATGTGCGGCCATGTTGACCTAGTTGCAAGTCTTGCAAGCCTGGCGCTATGTTTGGCGTGGGCCAAAGGCATAGCGGCTTGGAAGTATGGCTTTGCGACACGTGTTGGCATGTGCCAATGGCACGTGCGGCCATGTTGACCTAGTTGCAAGTCTTGCAAACCTAGGGCGCTATGTTGGCGTGAGCCAAAGGCATAAGCGGCTTAGAAATATGGTTGCGCCACGTGTTGGCATGTGCCAATGGCACGTGCGGCCATGTTGACCTAGTTGCAAGTCTTGCAAGCCTAGGGCGCTATATTTGGCGTGGGCCAAAGGTTTAGCGGCTTGGAAGTATGGCTTGCGACACGTGTTGGCATGTGCCAATGGCACGTGCGGCCATGTTGACCTAGTTGCAAGTCTTGCAAACCTAGGGCGCTATGTTTGCCGTGGGCCAAAGGCTTAGCGGCTTGGATATATGGCTTGCGGCACGTGTTGGCATGTGCCAATGGCACGTGCGGCCATGTTGACCTAGTTGCAAGTCTTGCAAGCCTAGGGCGCTATGTTGGGCATGAGCCAAAGGCATATCGGCTTAGAAATATGGCTTGCGACACGTGTTGGCATGTGCCAATGGCACGTGCGGCCATGTTGACCTAGTTGCAAGTCTTGCAATCCTAGGGCGCTATGTTTGGCATGGGCCAAAGGTTTAGCGGCTTGGAAGTATGGCTTGCGACACGTGTTGGCATGTGCCAATGGCACGTGCGGCCATGTTGACCTAGTTGCAAGTCTTGCAAACCTAGGGCGCTATGTTTGGCGTGGGCCAAAGGCTTAGCGGCTTGGAAATATGGCTTGCGGCACGTGTTGGCATGTGCCAATGCACGTGCGGCCATGTTGACCTAGTTGCAAGTCTTGCAAGCCTAGGGCGCTATGTTTGAGCGTGGACCAAAGGCTTAGCGGCTTGGAAATATGGCTTGCGGCACGTGTTAGCATGTGCCAATGGCACGTGCGGCCATGTTGACCTAGTTGCAAGTCTTGCAAACCTAGGGCGCTATGTTGGCGTGAGCCAAAGGCATAGCGGCTTGGAGATTTGGCATTGTTGCCATGGTGCGCGGTATGCGGCTTGGTTTGGCATTTGCCGCCATGGTGCGCAGATATGCGGCTTGGTTTGGCATTGCTGCCATGGTCGCATGATATGCGGCTTGGTTTGGCATTGTTGCCGATGCACAAGATATGCGGCTTGGTTTGGCATTCTTGCCATGGTGCGCGATGAGATGCGGCTTGGTTTGGCATTGCTGCCGCGGTGCGCGAGATGCGGCTTGGTTTGGCATTCTTGCCATGGTGCGCGATATGCGGCTTGGTTTTGGCATTGTTGCCATGGTGCGCATGTGCGGCTTGGTTTGGCATTGTTGCCATGGTGCTAGAAAGTGCGGCTTGGTTTGGCATTGTTGCCATGGTGCAAAGTATGTGGCTCGGTTTGGCATTGTTGCCATGGTGCGCGGTGTGTGCGGCTTGGTTTGGCATTGTTGCCATGGTGCGCATTAGTGTGCGACTTGGTTTTGGAATTAGGTTCTCGTGTCGAAAACCCTAACTGGGTATTTTGAAAAAAACCCCCATTAATTATTTACACCGAGTTAAATGCTCTTAGTTAATGTGTTGCGGGTAACACTAGGTCATGGGGTTTTACGACTTTACCAATTGTTTAAAAACCATCATCAACACCTTTGTTGAACATTGTAGGACAAACCTCGGATAAGCAATCGTTCACGGTGGCATTGTGTTTTATGGATCGTGAGAAGTATGATAAATATATTTGGGCATTGGAAACTTTGAAGCTTCTCTACCACGAAGACGAAACTCCGGGGGTTATAGTCACCGACAATGAGCAAGCAATAATGAACGCCGTGAGGATAGTCTTTCCAAATGCAAAAAATTTCCTTTACACTTGGCATATACAATGCAATCTTAGAAAGAATTGTAGAAGTCATATCCAAAAACCGAAAGCAAAGAAAGGAACTAAACGTGAAAAAGAGGAAGACTAACGTCTTAGCAAACTAACTAAAGAGGAGCTAGAGAAGGAGAAAGAGAAAGAAGACGAAGAATGGAAAGAAGGTGAGATTAAGTTTGGTTTATTCATGAAAGCGTGGGATAAGGTGGTTTGGTCGATGAGTGTGGGAAGATTTGAGTTAAACTTGAAGGATTTCGAGGATGATTGGGGGACTAATTACCCCAAAGTAGTGGAATATTGCAAGAAACAATGGTTGAGGCCACGCAAAGAGAGGTTTGTGTATGCTTATACTTACGACTATAAACATTTCAAACTTGAATCCACAAGTATGGTAGAGCAAGCTCATGGGAGACTAAAAGGTCTACTTTTCACGATTAAAAATGGGATTGTGACGGTGCAACATGCTATCCATGAGTACACTAATAATGATATCGACAAGATAAAAAAACAATTCCAAGAAAGTAGCTTAGGAAGTTGAAGGAGTTTAAGGAGGATGATTGGTTGCTTGTTGGTATACATAGAAACGTCTCGCATTGGGCAATACGTTTCATGATGAAACATCTCGCATTGTTTAAAAAGTATAAAAAGTATGATGACCCGAACACTCCTTGTAAGTGTAGGATAATGAAGGCTATCGGACTTCCATGTCGTCATATGCTTGTTAGGATTTAGTTTTAGGTTAATTAGTATAGGGGTATTAAAGTAACTTTACCACATTTTGGCCTCCCCTTAGTAAGGCCACATGTCCACTTAAAATTGGGTATACCCCAATTAGTTTGGGTATACCCCAATCAAGCCGAGTTAATTTAACAGAGATATGGATGTCCAACAGATTTTCAAGGTTGCATCCGGCCCGATCCGTTGTCCGTTGGATTTTCAAAAATTCCATCCGCATCCAACCCATAACGAACGGTCCGGGCATCCATCCGCAAATGAACGGTTGGTTCCGGTTAAATCCGCGGATTACGGGCCAAATGCTCACCCCTAAAAGAGTATCAAACAAACGATTCAAACCCTTTTAAGTTGAAAAAGTTGTTCTGTCCAAACTCCAAACAAGTGATATTTTTGGCCTCAAAACAGAAACCCTAATTAAGTTTTTCCTGTCCAAACTAAAAAAGAAGAATCAATGTCCAAGATCCCCGAAGATATCTATCCCGAGATCGTTGCAAGGCTACCGGTGAAATCAATATATGTATGTAAGTGTGTCGCAAGTCTTGGTTTCAAATAATTTCTACTTCTAGTTTTGTTAAGATGCACCTTAATCATGTTGGAAAATTTTGGGTTAAAAACAAGAGGATGAAAAAAACGAAACAAAACAATGGTGTACCCCGACTTCAAGGCTCTTTCGATTCTTTTTAGACAATAATTCGACCTTTCCCAATTAACTTGGCGAGTACAACAGGTCTCTCGAATTATGCCTTCAGGATTCAATGAAGCCCTAACACCGTAATCGAATTCAAGGATTGTACTTCCTTGACCCGACCAAGAATCACACTTGTATAAGATTCGATGATGCTATTAGAGAAAAAGAAAACAGATTGCTTTTTGATGTGTTGGAATGGGAGAACATCTTCGCTACTTATAGTGATAATCATGCATGTTGGTAATGTCGTTTCATCACCAACAGACGCTTCCAAAAAACCATTAATGGTGACTCATGGGAAAAGACGCATCCGTTCAAATTTGAATTGAAACTGAATGGAAACTTCTAGGTTTTCTAAAGTATCTCTTTTCCTAAAAATAGGCCAAATTAAAAAAGTGAAAGTATCTCTTTTCCAAAAACGGAGGGAGTATGATGCTGTAAATTATGTGGAAAGCCTAGTTTCACTCAACTCGGGTACTTATGCTGGTAGAGATGAGGCAAGTAGAGCATGAGAAGAGGCTTGTAAAGACCAACATTCATGATTTTGAAGTAAGTTTCTTTTTTGTACTCTTACTTGATTTTCTATTTGAATTATTTATACAAAAACCTTGTCTTCTTCCAAATCGTAGGATTTCCTTCTTCTTCTGCTCTCAACATTTAGTAATTTGCATTCTCGGGTACAGTTAGCGGTGTCGGACATGAGGCACCGATCAATTAATATGAACCTCCGCTCATAATTCTTTATAAAGTTTCGCTCAACTCGTTGTCATTGTTGCCTTTAATCCATGGATTTTCGTTGTTAAGTTACACAAATACAAAATATCTACAAGCTCTGGAGTTACATAAAATTTGAATTGTACGAAACACTTTATTTGCATAGTGAGTTTTGGTGTCTTTGAGTTCGGAGCAGTGTAGTCAAAATCGCTCTCCAAGGCCGATTACTCACCGAGTAATCGCTACAAGCTCTATGACCGAGGCGATTTCCAATTCCAAGGCCTATCGGATTTTAGCAATTAAGGCGGCCGATTTGGATTGATTTTTCAGCAAAACTAGTTAACGATTTTTTTGAGTTGGCCTTGCATGCACTTAAATCAGAAAATAAAATATTCATAACCCTTAGATGAGAGTTATAAAATAGAAAAACCTCTAAATACATGATAAATACGTTCAATATAACAATATTACACACTTAATTACATCATAATGTTAAAATTTTAATTTTAATTAGGTACAAATCATGACTTATGAGCAGCAATATATAAATTATTAATAAATAGATTCCGAGTATTAGACCGAGTTTTGGCGATTTCCAAGTCCGAACTTATTGCTCCTCGCTCCAAGCTCCCCAACCGAGTAGCACCGAGGAACGATTTTGATTACTTTGGTTCGGAGGTGACACTGCTCGGCGACCAAATTAAGAGGAACCTAAGGTCAAGTCACATTGTTACAACTTGCAAGGCAATGACTACAAGCCAATGACCATTGAACCGTCAACGATCTTAATAATTTCCAACAAAAAAAAAAAAAAAATTCTTTTCAGGAGCCTAAAAGGAGTAGAATCCAGCTTAAAAATAGAAAAAACTGGTTTGTTCTTTTCCTTATTGCAGTTGGATTCTATTTCGTATATATAATTGGAAACAAGGTTTATTTACGTTTCCTTATCGCAGTTGGATTCTATTTGGTTTTTCATAAATAGTTTGTTAGCTTGTTCTCCGATTTTATTCACATAATTCAGTCAAGTCTTAGGACTCCCTTAATTTATAAGAAAAAAATCAGAGAAGTTAAGAAAAATTCTAGGCATACGTCAATGTCAATGTCAAGTGTTCCAGAAGAGATCTATCTGGAAATCCTTCTAAGGGTGCCAGTGCGATCGACATATGTATGCAAGTGTGTTTCCAAGTCTTGGTTTAAAGTAATTTCTAGTCAGAATTTTGTGAAGATGCACCACGATCTTGCTATCCAAAAGAACAACCTTAATATCATTGTTAGAGGTGCTAGCTGGAGAAGTATAAACTCCATAAATCTTGATTCCTCACTATCGTCAATGAATGCAAATAGAGCCCATGTAATGTTTCATGCCATTAAATTGAATTATCCATTCGAATCCTTAGGTTGCAGGGTTCAGTTGTTGGGTTCAACAAATGGTCTGTTTTGCCTATGGTATGGTAACAACTATGATAATCAGTGGAAGGAGTTTTTCTGTCTTTGGAACCCAGCCACTAAAGAGTTCAAGAAATTACCCACATTACTAGATAAATATTTCGAGACTGAGACAGGCATATATGGTTTTTTTACCACTGGAAGACAAATGATTACAAGTTAATAATTGTGGTAAACTTAGATGGACAGAAGAATAGTTCTTTAGTGGAAGTTTATACCTTAGGAACAGATTCATGGAAAACCAGTCAAACCGCACCTTATAGGTTTTGTTATGGCAGGGGGGTGCTTCTTAATGGATCTTTGCATTGGTTTGGAAGAACTCCTGAAACAGACAACTCTAAGTTCATCATCTCTTTGGATGTCAGCAACGAGAAATTTCAAAAATTGGAACTACCAAACCAGCTTTTAAAGGATAATCATTCCTGGATGACTATGGGAGTATTGGAAGGGTGTCTTTGTGTACTTTTCAAAGTTAGGGTTGATTTTGAAGTTTGGGAGATGAAGAATTATGGTGTTCAAGAATCTTGGACAAAACATTATAGTATTGCCCATGAGAGAGTTAGGGCTATCAGTTATCCGAGGTCTATGTGGCCTTTCAAGAATGGTAAGATTCTACTAAATTCTAATGGTAACTTAGTGATATATGACACAAGGGATTCAAGTGCTACAAAACTAATCGATTTTGTTAGCTTAGGGCTTGACCAACCAGACTTTTTTGTGGAAAGCCTAGTTTCACTCAACTCCGATACTTATGTGAGTGTAGATGATAGGATCACGAATAAGAGGCGTAGAAAGAACAACTAGGAGTGAAGTCTGAGAACGGAGAAAGAATGAATGAGGCAAAGAGTTAGTACAGTGTATTGGATTTCGAATTTCTATGTTTTGTCTGATTGCATGAGAACCACTTTAGTATGTCACATATAATGGGAGTGAAAATTTGTGTTCTTTATTTATTCGATATCAATTCAATTTCCTATATCGATTGTTGGTTTTACTTTTAGTATTTTCCCTCATTCATGCTGATCACTTTGTTTCTTGCTTCTTGTGAGTATTCAATCTTTTGAAGTTCTTGCAAAGCATGCGTGGAGTGCATTCACATCAAAGGAGCAACTTCATATACAGCTCAACAGTCAGAATTAAGTATTTAATTGAGAAAATGAGTCATTTGTCCAAAAAAATTTAAAATACGGTTCAAATGGACGAGTAAAAAAATGCAGGTGAAATACCAAAAAAAATAAATAGCAAGGATGAAACCGGATTCATCCCGCTTATACTTAAAAAAATAAGAGGATGAAACGGATGCATCATGTGTAAAATAAAAATAAGAAAAAATATTTGAAATGGATGGGATGAACCAGTTTACATCATTTATTTTTAAATTTTTATCCATTTAAACAAAGATATCTTTAATTTTTGACTATTTAAACAGTATCAAAACCTAAGCAGGGACGGAGCTATGTAGAGCTCAGGGGTGGCCCACGCCCCCCCTGTTTTTGCTTAATTCATTAGTGATCCTTCAAAATTCTTACTAATTAAAACCAAAATCTCTTAATAAGCCCCCTAAATAAATTTTTTTGTCTATCAGCCTCCCCGTATGAAATTTTGTCAAAATCACCGAACCTAAGTGTCTTTTTCACCCAGAATTGTTGATTTTGGTCTTTTTGACCAATTTTGTGTATTTAATTTCTTGAGAGCAACTTCATACAGTTTATACACAGTGTTACATCATGGATTAGCTAGCGACGTGATAATAACACCTTATAGTATCCACCAGCTCATTATCGAGTTCCGAGAAACTATTTAACAAATTTCATTATAAGTTTGGTACCTGGATCTCTAAATGATTGTATGTCACCCTGGCTTTCTAGCAATAACAGTATACATTAACAAAGATTATTACACGGTGCTAGTAAAGGTTGGTTTAATTCTAAACTAACTACCGTAAAATATGGTGCTAGTTTATTTCAGCATCTGATTTCGTTTTTAAACAGCTTAAACATATCCCGAACAGACAAGTTTGAATTATCAAAGGTGGATGATATCTCAAATACTCCCAAGAATTCCAGATTTAAAAACAGATCAAATCATCCGTTTCCAGAAGAGTAAGCTAAGAAGAAGAATCAAACACAATTAAAATTTATATCAAATGAACTTAGAGATCGGTTACACAAGTCCGAAAGACTTCACAAACTATGACCACACCAAAAGCAAACACAAAATACGAAGAGACATAACAGTAATTGAGAACAAAAGGCCTCATGTTCCTTGAAATCATTTATTCGTTTCCCGAGTTCTGATATTGTCACATGGTACTCAGCAAGTTCTTTGTTCAACTTCGTTTTGTCATCTTCAAGTCTAGAATTGTTTGATGTCAACTTGGAGTTTTCTTCCTCTAGATATTGTAACTTAGCCGATATTGATCCAGGGAGTATACCAGGTAGACTCCAAAAAGGCGAATTCACTTCCTCATGAGTTGACCAGGTACCTCTTCCTATTGCAGGATTCCAGATAATCACCAAACCTTGAGAGTTTTTACACTTGAAAATCCCACCAGATTTAGGGAAGGTAGCTTTGAAAGCGTCGAAATCGCTCTCTTTATTATATCCCAAAGACAGATGTTTAGAGAAACTTAAATCTTCTTTCCCTCTAAGATCTTTTGGAACAATAGGGTTGATACCAAAATTCTTTTTAACCCTATATACGTAAAACTGTAAATCTCTTTTTGGATTGTAAAGCTCCGTATTTGCATAACACATTATTATAAACAACTGTGGATCTCTGTACCACGACATAGTTGCTCGTTTTAATAACGGAGGTGATATTTAGTGGAAGTCTTAAAATAAAAAATAAAACGGAGGAACCTAGTTGTGAAAGAAATGATTGAAATTTTTCTTATGATCCATCGCCTAAGATCAAACACTATGATGATCATATATAAATATAGAGGATATATCAAAAAAAAGAAAGAAAAGGTAAGCGTATATAGATTCCCATGGAATCATGTTGTTCACACATCATGAGAGAAAAGTCACATAGAGCTCAACAATTAGAAGTAAGTTTCCTTATACGAAGTCTAACTATTATAGTTTATACAAAGTCAGCGTTCAATTAGAAGTAAGTGTACATTTTCCTTTAGCATAGGAACTATTCAATGATGGGCATAGGTAGTAATTGGCAACGGCGACCAAGACTAGTCAATTGATTTTAATGGGCCTGGTTAATAAGTAGCCCATCAATAAATCACAATCGATCCGTGACGATTTAGTGTACTTTTCAAATCACAATTTGTCCCTTTCACCTAAGGCTAATTCACTATAAGAAGATTCATTTCGTTTCATTTACCTTCCTTCTTTACGCGTTTTACAAATTTTAAAAAATGGGCTGTATTAGTGAAAATCGGAAGTGCGACTCAGTCCGAATTAGAAACGGTGAACTCCAGAGGCCACATGTGGAATGCTGACACGTAAAGTAGAAACCTTTAAAAAAAAAAGATAAAACCTTCTAAATAAATAATTTACCGACTTCCTACTTTTTCTTAAAAAATAAAATAGTTAAGAGATTTGGGGGCAGATTTTTAAATTCAATAGGTGTCAAAAAAAAAAATCGATGTGGCCTGACCACATCGTAGTCGGGGTGAATAATTTTCTAACTTTCATGCATTAGGAAGTAGAGGCTTGGGATTTTTAGTCTAAAGAAGATGGAGACTTGGGAGTTTTAGTCTGAGGGAGATGAACATGTACGGCTATGTTGAGCAAATGGTGTTGGAAATATGGTAGTGAGAAAGACCGTTTATGGTGCAATCTGATTGCTGAAAATATGGCTGAAACTTCTTTTTGGTAACTTCCTGGTCTTTCGGGAAAGAGATTGCAAAAACTAGCAATTTGTTTGGTTCAAACTCATGTTTAACAATTCAAACAAGCAACGTCTCTGACCGCTTCTATACAAGCTCAATGATTTGGTTAGACTATTTTCTGTTCCTTTGATTTTTGTTGTTTTATTTTCTTTTATAATCTTCTATTAGTGGTGGACACAGTGTGTAAATTCTCTTTTTTCTTCAATTTTAGCTCTCCTTCTATTAAACAGTTCTTGTTTTTTCACAAAGATTGAATGTCATTTTTTGGTCACATGGCACCATAAAGCCTGCTCTTGAGACGATAACAATTGAAGCTCTGGTTAAGAGTCGAAGCAAAATGCCCTTCAAAGATTCAGAATACTGTAATTCTCCCAATTTTATTGGGGTCGTGTTTTAGTCATTTCCTATATATTTGAGTCTCTAGCTTTTAATTTTCTAAACAAGAAAACCCTAGTTAAGATTTTTCACTCAGTTATGATTCAGTAATGTCCTCTCCATTAGAATCCAGTGAATGTTATGAGGGTTATGAAATTGTTAAAATAGACTACCCATTCGTATCTTTCCGCTGGACGAATGATGTTGAATTGTTGGGTTGCTGTAATGGTCTAATTTACTTTTTGGACAATACTAGGAGACTTTATTGTCTTTGGAACCCTGCCACCAAGGAATACAAAATAATACCCAAGCTCCGATTAAGCTCAGCGTTAATCGTGGTACTGGGTGGATCGATCCTCCCTTCACACAAAAATTTAAGAGATACAATATGTGTGCATGCTTTTGGTTATGATTGCAAGATTGCTGATTACAAGGTTATTTGCGTTGAATACTTAAGCGGAATCAAGGACGGATGTTTAATCCACGTCTATACTCTAGGAACAAATTCATGGACAAGCAGTCAGAATGAGCTTGATATGGTTCCGGTTAGCCGACAAAATGGGGTACTTGTTAATGGACATTTGCATTGGTTGGGAATAAAGCATGGGGAAAAGGTAATCATGTCTTTGGATATCAAGAGCGAGAGATTCAATGAATTGGAACCACCAAAAGAAGCTTTAGAGAATTCTTTGATAACTGTCGAGGTATTGGGAGGTTTCCTTTGTGTACTTGTTGAAGTTTTTCAGGTTCAGGTTGAAGTTTGGGTGATGCGGGATTATGGGGTTCGAGAATCTTGGACTAAACGTTATATCCATGACGATATTAGTAATATAAGGCTTTCTTGTATCCATGTCCGTGAGGATATAATAAATTCTTCAAGGAAGCTTATGTGGTCCTTTGGTGAGATTTTATTATGGGATGGCTATAGAACAGTTTTTCATGATCTAAAACACCCAAGTTAAAGACGATTAAGTGCATGCATAAACATCTCGAATTTAGTAGTGAATTATTTTGAAAGCTTAGTCAGTTAAATCTGGTATTTATGTGGGAGAGAATCGAGAAGACAAAGAAGAATAAGACGAAGATAATTCCTCAACGTATATGCTTGATGAGATGAGATTCCGTGGTACATCCTCCTATATGAAAATTCAGTCCACCAGTTTCTTCATAAAACTCCATAACAAAATTAATTAGAATTAGTTTCTTAAAATTTTATGTTATTTGTTTTACTCAAAATTATTATAAGTCATCTTTAATTAGTAATGGCCGTGCTTTATTAATCTTGTACTTGAGAAACTGTGGAACTTGGGTATGATACAGCTTAAATTTATCTCTTTACATTTTGGTTCTGAAAGAGAGTCCTTGACGTCTCTTGATGAAGTCTGGCATCCTTATTTATTTTGAACTTTCTGTAGAGAAAAGAAGAAAAGGAAATGTGATAAAAGAAGTATCCTTATATATACAAAGTCGACAATATGATAATTTGTGTTTCCATAAAGAGAAACAAAGAAATGATTCTGAACTAAGGTTCTAGCTTTTTGATGATGAAATGATCGCTCCTAGAAGTTTAATGAGATCAGATTGGGTTTATTTCACTCGGGGTAATGCTGGCCATAATCTATTGCACTCCGGTCTTGTGGGTACATCTTCTCAATAGGGCCAGTAATGTTAGTAGCATTATCTTTTCTGTATTCTCTAAATTTCGAGTCTGTAATTCTTTCTGGATACATAACAATATAAACATACACCCCACTGTGATATTCTTGAGTGCACGCACTTTCTTTTTTGTCCCAATCTGACACCAAGAAATGTATGTTCCTGGTTCGTCCGCAATATATGGCTTTGAAATTGTCTCTTTGGAGGCAAGTCTAGTACTTTTACTACCCAGAGCTTTTATGAATTGGGAAAGCCTCATGGCTGCGAACTTGTAAAGTTGGTTTTAAGCTCCCTCGTGCATATTTTCGCAGAACCCACCCTACACAGTACACAGGATGGATCATCAAACCCGGTTACCCGGTCATAAGAATAAACTGAATGGACTTTTGATTACCCATGTAAAACTCTTGAAAGACCAAATGAAAGTCCATTTCAAAAAGCAGAATATTAATTTCTAGCCTCGAAACCAGAAACCCTAGTTGTTATGGTTTTCCTTTGAAACTAAAGAAGAAGACATAGCATCAATGTCAAGCATTCCTGAAGATATCTATCTTGAGATTCTCGCAAGGCTATCAGTTAAATCCACGTACGTATGTAAGTGTGTTTGCAAATCTTGGTTTCAAATAATTTTTAATCCTGATTTTGTTCGGATGCACCTTAATCATGCTAAACAAAGAAACAACACCAGTCTCATGTTTACCAATCAGGAAGTGGGAACGAGCCGTCATGGAATCTTCACCATAGGTTACGAGTCAATACCTTCGTGGGATATTGATGATGTTTCTGTTAAGAAATATCACCCATTTGGATCCGATTCTGTTCAACTGGAAGGTCACTGTAATGGTCTCGTTTACATTAGTAATTATAGGACGAATTTCTCTTGTATCTGGAACCCAGCTACCAGAGAGTACAGAATAGTACCCGATTCGCAAAAAAAAAATAACGGTTACTCCATTCGTATGTGTGGTTTCGGTTATGATCGCAAGATTCATGATTACAAGGTAGTAATAGTTGGGAGAATAGGCACAGATGTATTCCACGTCTATACTCTAGGAAAGAATTCATGGATAAGCAGTTACGCTGCCCTTGGTATGGTTCTGATTCGGCGACCAGATGGGGTGCTTATTAATGGAGCTTTGCACTGGGTGGGCAGAAAGATGGGCGACGATTCTCAGTTAATCATGTCTTTCGATATCAGCGACGAGAAATTCAAAGAGTTAAAACAACCAGAGGAACTTATTGTCAGTAACGAAACATTGAGGACTGTGGGGGTTTTGGAAGGGTTGCTTTGTGTACTTGTTGAAGTTGGTAAGGCTCGATACGGAGTTTGGGTTATGCAGGATTATGGGGTCCCGGAATCTTGGACTAAACGATATATTCTTAGCAACGAGAACTTCATGAGATACAATTATACTCCGGAAGCTATCTGGTCCTGCAATACAGGTAAGATTTTATTATGGAATTTTGGTCTACTAGTTTCGTATGACCCAAAAGATGAAAGCGCTAGACTATTAGGCAGCCATGGTGTACACTGCGGGAATGTAGCGCATTATTTTGAAAGCTTAGTTTCAGTTAACTCTGGTGCTTATGTGGAGGGAATCAAGATAATCTAGAACAGTATAAGAAGACTCAGGTTAATCCTTAATGCGGATGTTTAATTAGAAGAGATTGGTGATACATCCTCCTCTCCTCCTTATTGATATACTCGATGAACCCTCAACGACGAATGAATGGTGATACATACTCCTCTCCTCCTTATTGACTTTCTTCTTCGAACTATACTCGATGAACCCTCAACGACGAATGAAGATTTTTTTGTAGCAGCAGATATTTTGATTCAGATTGAGCTGTGTTACATATTCTCGAGGGTCGATCAATTCTTTCTGGATCCCTTAGTACGTCCCTTTAGCTTCCGGTCTATTAGTTTGTTCTCTTTGGGAATATTTTTGGCCACTAACTTATCATTCTTTCACGCGTCTTGTTAAAACACTTGCAAGTTGGTTAAACATGTTAGTTTTTCTTACCACACCTAGTGCAAAAAATTTCATTTGTTTGTGCGGTTGCAGAATTATGTGTAGGTTCACTTCAGTTTTAGTTGTCAATCGACCTGAAAATTGGATAACCACCGCATGAATGCCATGTACTCTTGGGAGACTACTATTGTTTCGCTGTTTGTTTGCCGTTGGCTGAGAAGATGCAGCAGCTCTTAGGCCTCTTTGAAATTGGCTCTTTCGAGGCAAGTCTAGTAATTCTACTACCCAAAGCTTTTATTTATTATTATTATGTTATGAATATAATAAGAGACCCCTAAAAAGATACATGGCGTCACCACAATTGTTCTGCTATGTGATTAAGCCATGTCATCTTATTTTTTCATGTCTTCATTGCCAACTCATCCCAAAAGATACATCATGTAAGTCATATATACCTGATATACATGTAAGTTGAACAAATCAAATACGGAAGCGGGTTATTAGTTCGTACCTTTTAATCACTCCAAATGAGGATGACGTTGAACCAACGGATCACTTGCGTTTCACATTCTTGAAACTCCAAACTGAGTAGGTGCCACAAAAACGAGCACAAACTATATTTCCACAAACTAAATACCGTATAGAACTTCAACTTCTTCTCCAAAAGACACTAAGGGATTTTAGTGATTCTACAACTAATGTTTGAATACTAGCTAACTTGAATGCTCACATAGAACTCTCTAGCTTAATCTCCATACTTGGTTTATCTCTTGCTAAACTAACTACTATTGAGTTGTAGTATTTTCTACTTCTTATTCTTATGTTTCAACAAATGAAACTAGAAGACTATTTATACTCAAACTTCAAGTATCCTCTCTTGGCAAGTGTCAAGGAAGAACTAAACACTTGGAGCAAGTTCTAACACTTGTTAGCATGGAGATAAACATATGGAGTAAGTGATTAAATACTTGTTAGCGTCATGCAAACACATGGTGGCAAGAAACAAAACACATGTTTCACCATGGCTTGGTTAGTTGGAGAAGGATATTCTTTTGACAAAGTCAAGCACATGACTTTATATAACCATCCAAGATGGATTTTGGGCATGCACACACACATGGGTGCCCATATTTCCAACACATCCTAATTCAAAACGTGTGCAAAACGTTGCTTTTCATGGAAACCCTAACCGATACTAATTAGTTTGTACTTCAGAAACAACACTTCAGTTTTCAAGTCCAAACGACGCATCTCTAATTGGTTATTTTTTAGATACTATAAATCTAGGAGATACGGGATTTACCTTGATCTGCCTCAATAAAATCTCTTCACAAAAACCTATTTTTGAAAGATATTTATTGATATTAAGATTTATGTTCTTCACCGCAATCATTTTCTATCCCTCAGATTAGGAGACAAATCTGGAGAGAAAAAAACACTCAATTTTCTCAAAGAAAAGAATAATAGCCATTGTTAGGATCTCATTTGGAAAGAGGCAACTATAATTTCCATTATGTACCCAAAAGTTATGAGTCGGGACAACCACCGGAATGCCAAACCTTATGCTTATCTGCTGCCAATGAGATTGATTTGAGAATGTCGGTACCAGGAAACATATGTCCATAGATATACTACCCCGATTTACCATTTATAGTTGCATATTGAAAGAAGGAAGCACCAATAGATAGTAGCAGCAACAGATTTCAATTTTAAATCCTTTGTCAGTGAGACTGTGAGCGAGATTATCCAAAAACAAGATGTAAAAGTCTGTATAAGTAGTAACCATTGAAGGCAGTACCTGCGGGATGATTGGAGTTATAAAATAAACAACTATCTGAAATGGATTTGTGAACACACATTATTGTCATTGTTTTTTGTTTTTTTTTTTGTTTTGGAAATGAAATGTATTATAAAGGTAAAAGTAAGTGCAAACTATGATCAGGACGACAAGAAATCGCAACGGCCAACAGGGAAAAAATTTACAGAGAAATAATCCACAGAGAAAAGAAGAAAAGGGAAAGAAAGAAAAGAAATTTTCTAAGGGGATCTCCACTCTAACAAGGCGGTTCTCTTTGTGTGGTAGTGGTCACGGATGAACACTAATGAAAATTGCAACATCATCATTACGACAAAATGTCCAGGCTACAGGTTCAACAAATGGAGTTTACATCAACATAATTAATGACTAAAATCTACTTTACATGGTTATAGAAAGTTTCAATGACAAACTCCAAGGGAGGTACATTTTCTTTTATAAAAGTAAATCAACACTTGATCCTCTCTTTACCTGCAATGGAAGAAAAATTTTATAATTCGTGCAAATGTTGACGCCCGTGGAGTCATTTTTTTAGCCTTATGAACACCTTCATGCTCACAAAAATAAATGCTAATTATCCCACAAACACCTCAAACTAAATCAGCAATGGAGATTAAAATAACACATTTACGCTCGTTAGAGAGTATGCATAAAATCTATGCATTCCAACATAAAATTTGGTTAAGATAATAAAGAGCAGTGCATTCCAACATAAAATTTGTTGTTACAGTTTGGTGTTCAAAATAATATGCGTTAAAAAGGACACAACAATAAGGAAGTTTAATGGGACACATTGTTGGTAGTTCCCTTCAGGCTTGGTTGTTTAACTAGTATTAAGAAGAATGTGTCCTTTTTTATCAATTTTTGTAAAGAAAAAAGGTGAACATCATGCTTCCTTCTCCTATTACTTAAAATTACAGTTCACAATATAATACTTTAGAGACTGCGACTTCCACTTTTATGTACGCCGTACAGCGGTGCGTATGCACCGGGTTAGAGGCTTGTACAAAATAATACCCAGGCTCCTATTAAGCTCAACGTTAATGGAATTAGGTGGTGTTACCGGGGGATCGATCCTACCTTAACACAAAAATTTAAAAGGAACAATACAATATGTCTGCATGCTTTTGGTTATGAATCTTATGATTGCAAGATTGGTGATTACTAGCCTACTAGGATATTTGCGTTGAATACTTGAGCGGAATCAAGGACGGATTTTTAATCCACGTCTATACTCGAGGAACATATTCATGGACAAGCAGTCACAAGGAGCTTGATATGGTTCCGGTTAGCCGACAAAATGGGGTACTTGTTAATGGACTTCTGCATTGGTTGGGAATCATGTCTTTGGATATCAATAGCAAGAGATTCAAAGAACTGGAACCACCAAAAGAAGCTTTAGAGAATTCTTTGCTAACTGTGGAGGCTTTGGGAGGTTTCCTTTGTGTACTTGTTGAAGTTTTTCAGGTTCAGGTTGAAGTTTGGTTGATGCGGGATTATGGGGTTCGTGAGTCTTGGACTAGACGTTATATCCATGATGATGTTGGGACTTTAAGACTTTCTGGTATCAATGTCCGCGAGAATACAATTAAATCTTTTTCTGGTGTACAATTAAATCTTTTTTGAAGGTTATGTGGTCCTTTGGTGAGATTTTATTATGGGATGGCTATAGAATAGTTTTCATGATCTAAAACACCTAACTGAAAGAGAATTAAGTACATATATAAACTTCTCGAACTTAGTAGTGAATTATTTTGAGAGCTTAGTTTCAGTTAAATCTGGTATTTATGTGGGCGAGAATCAAGAAGACAAAGAAGAATAAGACGAATATGTTGAGATTATTAGTCACATTGTCTAGAGCATTTAAGATCCTCGCGGTTTATAATTCCTAAGGACTCCCACTTATCTTGGTGGTTTTTGAGTTGGATGCCCGTATTATAACATGCTATAAGAGTAGGCTATTTGCGACGAGTCATTTGACCGCGCCTTTACTCCGCGTGTTGAGATTATTAGTCCCACCATCTAAGATCCTGCGGTTTATAATCCTTCTACTCTCTCCACTCATTCTGCAATTAGTTTGAGTTGAATATCACGTCACAATGGGGTGTATATTTTATATTGTTTTGTATCTAGAAAGAATTACAGATTCAAAACTTGGAGAATACGGAAAACATAGAGCTACTAAAAAAATTGGTCCTATTGAGAAGATGTACCTGCAGATATTTTGATTCAGATGGAGCTTTGTAACATATTCTAGTATTTACTTTTTGACCCATCCGCTCGAGGGTTCTGTCCGGATCGCGGTCTATTAGTTTTGTTTTCTTTGGAATTTTCTTGGCCACTAACTAGTCATTCTTTCATGCATCTTGTTTAAACACTTGCAAGTTGGTTAAAGATGTCAGTTTTTCTTACCACACCTAATGCAAGATATTTAATTTGTGTGTCAGAGCTCAAGAGCATTATCATGTGTAGGTTTGATCCAATTTTAGTTGTTGGTCGACCTGAAAATTGCTCAACCACTAAAACCTCTGACGCCCTTTGATGAAAATGATATTTTGTTGCATTATCCAGCCTTTTCTGCTGCGATTTCTTGTGAATATGTGGGGTAAACCATTTCTTGTGGTACCTGAGATACAGCAACAACGTTAAGGCCACTCCTCGTTGTGCATTATGGATCCGTGACAAAGACTGATCCATAAGACCGTGTAAGAAACTGAAAGCACATATAACTATCCAGAGGAGAGTAAAAATTCTTTTGTATTCTTCTCGAAAACCAACCTACGGTTGATCGGACGTGGATTCTGTATATGGTCTTAACTTTTAAGTGCGTCAATTGTCGCCCGTTAGAAAACATTACTACGTACCTTCATTACTGTTCTGGTGAAAGAAAGCTTATAAAAACTATAGTCTCCACTCTCGAGGTTAAATTGTGAATGTCGTTTTTAAACATTAAAATCCAAGCTATAAACGTTTTGCTAGTTGCCATAACCACTTGGTTTCCACTGTTTGTTTAGGAACTGACTGTTTGGCCGGACTTGGATCTCCTCCAGCTAGGCTCACATGCGGTAATAGAAGTAGATTTTTTATTTTTTGTGAAAAAATTCAAAAATTTGTTTAGTAAACACAATTTCATAATGATTTGTTAAAGCAAAAAAAAAAAAAAAAAAAAAAAAACTTTTTCTGAATCAATTATTTTTTCAAAAATCCTCTACGAGGGCTGAAAAAACCACAATAAAACCGTCTTTCTCACAAATTTTCGGATGTTTTTTTTGTTTACCGACTTAAACTTTTCATTTCCTACCAACCTAATAACTTGTTTGAAAACAGAAGTAAGTTTTTGACTTCCAAAAATCACAAAAAATTAAATTAATCTAAATATAAAATTTCAGAATAACTTATAAAACCTGGTTTGATTCAGTACACCTAATAAGACAAAACTTCGGATCATTATGAAGTAAAACACACCACCCCTTAACCAGTTATTTTCAAAATATCTAATCCCACCCTTACTTAATTAACACTAAAATGTGTTTAGGTTAATTAATATAGTTAGTTAATTAGTTGAATTAAAATTCTCAAATTAGGTATTGTTTGGATTGAATTCATGAATTATGTGTTATGATTTTTGATGAATTTTTTTTTTTTTTTGAGATTGTTTTTTTTTTTTTGTAACGGAAATGAACCACACTAGCCCAAACACTTCTACAAAGGGGATTGCAAATCTGCTGAGTGATTTCATGCTCAAAATTACAGAAGGAATCAACACTTTCAATTCTGAAAATATGAAAAGTCGGCGCCGTAATTAAAAAAAATATCCTGCCGACTATGAAAAGTCGCAAGATCGACAAAACAATACCCCGCCGACTTATAGGATTTTTGACATGAGAGAAGGTGTTACAAATGCATGATTAGTCGGCAAGGTATTAATTTCATAACATACCGAGCTATAGTTTAGTCGGCGAAGGTATAAGGATGAATACCGCACCGGCCTGTAAATGCTAATTTCGGAGATGAAAAGTCGGCAAGGTATAAAGATGAATACCATGCCGGACCAGTAAATGTTAATTTCAGAGATGAAAAAGTCGGCAAGATATAAGGATAAATACCATGCCGAACCCCCGTAAATGCAAATTTCGAGAGGTGAAAAGTCATGAGGTCAACAAAAATTACCCCGCCGAGTAATACAAAGCCCAAGATCAACAAAAATACCATGCCGACGGTTTGCAAAAATTGAGTCATAAAGATTTTGAGATTGGGTACAAAAATCATACCCAATCTCAAAACCCGTATGATACACATTTTTCGTTTTTTTTTATTTTTTTTTTTTTTTCTTCATAGTAGAGTTTTGGGGAAAAAATTGGATGAATTTTAGTCGGCATGTTTTTTGGGGCAATTTGGTCTTTTAGCACCTTTTGGAGCCCTTAACACACTAGGTTGGATGGGAATAAAATGAGTATAACCCAATCTCGTCAGGTTATAAAAGGTTAATCTTTTTGGAAAATAAAACATTTTTGCATATTTTTACTTCTACCTTCTTCTGGTATTCTCTATCAAAGCAAAAGCTTAAGTCGAAAACCTATATACATTACGTAATTTGAAATACAGTTTCAAAATGACCTCGGAATCACGTCTTATGGTCTAATAAGCGCCCTCCAAACGTCCCAATTTCAATTTCAAATTTCAAAATATATAAAGAAACAGCGTTTCCGCAACGTGTGGGTTCCTGCGACGTGTCCACTAAAATTCTGGCAATTATTGAAACATGAAAAGAAGAAAAAGGTGATAGCATATGATAGCATAGCAGCTGTTAAATGGCCGTAGGACCTACCAACAAGAACGCGGCAGTTTTCAAAAGGATGAGAGATAGAAGATTTCCAAAGCATTTCTTTTGTCTGGAAGATATTCAAATCATTTTTGTTGGACCAAAATACCCTTACTGTTGTACTTTGTGTCCCATCTGTTGATTGTTTCTGGTTAAAGCTAAAGTGACACCAAAATCATATCAAAACTGGGCCAAAAATTATCCCTAATGAGTGGTTTGAAATTGACCACTAAACTGATGCGATTAGAGCATCTTGGCAACACTTTAAAATGTTTTACACATTTTTAGAGAATAAATGAATTTAGATTCCCTTTTTAAATTTATTCACTCTTAAAATATTTACCTGTAAGAAAAACTCGGAAATACTTGAAATATATTTAGCAATTCTCTAATAAAGTGGGAAAAATTTGCACAAGTTATTGTGCGACAAAATACCTAATCGGAAAGTTTGAATCAAAATAGCAGTAGGTCACTTGTGAATGACATTTATGATCTTAAATTTAAAATTATTTTGTAAAGGTAAATGCTACTCTCACCGTTATTATATAGGCGACTTTTTGGTTTTTGTTTGTCCTACTAAATAAGCGGATTTTGCTTCTCAAAGATTTAATTTTTAAGTATATAATCATATTTATTATACATAGGTAATTGTGTTGGAGATAAACATAAGAAACAAGAAAACATATAACATTATGAATCTCAAGTGAATTTTCTTAATATAAGAGAATTGTCTTTTTCTCCGCCTATATATGTGAGATAGAAGTATTTAACATACAAACTTTTTAGTAATATTCGTTTCATGATAAATGACGCGGTAGAATGTAATGTGTTGCACAAATGAGCCCATTCAAATATTCTTTGTGATTTGTTTTTTCTCCTTTAAGAAGTATCATCTAAATAAATATAAATATGGATATTAATATTTTCATTTATTTTTAATATTTTTGTGTGGTTAATATTGATATTAATATTGGGTAGCAAACACCAGTTATACAATTAGTGGTGAAACGGTGCTGGATCAGCTTTTTAAGGGTGTAACTGTACTTCCACATAGTGAGGGGTATTCTCGTAAACGGACTTATTATACTTTTTGTTTTCTTTTTCTGAAATTGAAGACAGAGAGAGAGAGAGAGAGACTGCTTTCTCTTTAAGCCTTCACAAAAACTAAAAATCTTTTTCTTAAAACAACAAAATCCTTTTGATTAACCCCTTTAATCCCATTTTCAACCAAAAACCCTCCTCTCCTCTCAAATACTTCATCTTGTAGGAAAAAAAAAAAATTCTGGGTTTTGATCAATTTTTTTTTTCATAAAATGTTATCCTTTAGATTACAGTCCAGTTTCCTTCTACTACCAACTATTTTTCTGATTGTCTCCTGCTGTGTCTCTCATGGAGTTTCTCAGTCTTTTAATCACCAAGGTACTGATTTTTCTTCTTTATCTCTATTTTCTAGAAATGGGTTCTCAAATTTTTTTTTTTTTTAAAATAATAAAAATTAAATTGAATTTTTCTTGCACTGTTTGAAATTCTGCAGAAATGGTGGTGGGTAGAGAATTGTTACAGACAATTGATGGAAATGAAGTATTGGTGGATAATTCAACATTGATTCTAGCTGAAAGGAGGACATTCAGGAAAGATCCTCTTGATAATATGAAGAAGTATAGAGGTGGTTGGAATATCAGTGAAAAGCATTATTGGGCTGTAAGTGTTGTTCATTTCCTTAATTCACTTTTGGTTTGTGGGTTTTTGAATTTTTGCTGTAATTGTTTTCAATTTGTAATTTTGTTTGTCTAATTTTAGGCATTCTTGTTTTAGCATATCTGAAATTGTTTAATTTGTTGTTGGTATGACTTATGAATGGATTAGTTGAGTTTGTTATCTTATCTGGGTTCAATCTTGAATTATCTAATTCTGGCCCTGAGGCTAGGTCGGCAAAGGTCAACTTTCAGCCAATTGCCCCCAAGAGGCATCAAATTATGCCATATAATTTTAGTAAAAACAAGTTCTTGTAGAATGTTAAACGAACACGACTGTGGTCCAGCTATTAGGATTGGAATTGTTTACATTTTGTTTATGTTGGTGCCTTAATGATAACATTGTTCTGTTTTTAGTATTCGACATTCTCTTGTTTTGCTTATTTGTTTATTTATTAATTTGTGTTTTTTCCCCCCTTACATGTGCAGTCTGTAGGATTTACAGCTGTTCCATTATTTGCTATTGCTGCAATCTGGTTTGTTCTCTTTGGAATAACCTTGTGTTTCATCTGTACCTGTTATTGCTGCTGTCCGAGGGAACCATATGGCTATTCTAGACTTGCATATGCTCTCTCACTTATATTTCTGATATTCTTCACCATTATGGCAATGTAAGTATTTTTGCATTTTTAGTTTTCTCTTTGAGTTAATCTTTGATTCAGAATGGGACGTGGGTGGTGTATTGCCCACTTGTAGTCCAGCTCTAGACGGTCGGTCATAGAATTGAAATTTTTTCCACGGTTTTAGTCACTAGGATCTTAACTTGGTGTTGGACATTATCTTGTTTGATGTTATATGCCCAAGGGCAACACATAATATTGCCTTGCTTATATGTATTCATTCACTGGCTAATCTTTTGATCATGAGAAGAAGGGGCATAGGTCATTTTCTGATTCTTCCAAACTAACACGTTTCTATTTCTGATTTCAGCATTGGATGTGTTGTCCTGTACACTGGCCAAGGCAAATTTTATGGAAGTACAACACATACATTCGAATATATTTTGGAGAAGGGGGATGTTGTGGTGAACAACCTTAGAAACATTTCGGCGTATCTTGATTCAGCTCAGAATATCACAATAGACAGGGTTTTCTTACCTTCTGATATGCAGACTAAGATTGACGACATTCAAACAAAACTTAATTCTTCTGCTAACAGTCTTGCAACTCGTACGGATAACAATAAGGATAAGATACAAGATGCCTTAGACACTGTGTAAGAACAAACTTGAAATCTTTCTTATCTTATTCCTTTGGATAATTGCACAATTTGTCGTTGATGAAATTCATTTGGTATCTTCATGCAGGAGAATTGTTCTTATCATAGTATCTGCTGTAATGCTCTTCTTGGCATTTCTCGGATTTTGTAAGTACATTGATTTCCAAACTTTATTCAACTTTTGTATGGTGCAATCTTTACGTGAAGAACAATCTGAAGAATAAAGAAAACCATATAAAGTTAGAAACATTAAAAAGGAATGGAATCTTTAGGAAGTATAATTTAGTCGTTAATCTATACTCTTTGATTTCATTGTTCTGATCTCCTTGTATAAATTGCTCCGCCAATAAGTCACACTACCTTAACTAAAACTTTGACATCATTTTCAAAATCTCTTGCATCAACTCTTCTGAATACTTTCCTTTCTATCTGACGTTTCATTGTGATTATATGCAGTATTCTCTATTCTTGGGATGAAATTTATTGTGTCAATGTGAGTACATGATATAACTGACCTTTCTATACTGTGCTGGCTTATTGTGTTGGAAAATATGCTCGTTTGAATTTGTTTTCGTTCTAACTTTGCTTTTTGGTATTAAACTCTGCAGCTTGGTTATCGTTGGATGGATTCTAGTTGCTGGCACATTTCTCCTTTGTGGAGTATTTCTGCTTCTTCACAAGTATGTAAAACATAAAATCATAAGTTTCCTGCGTTGTATTATATATATGAACTGTATTATGTGCTTATAATTCCTGGAACACATTCTTGTGATGTCTTACCAATTTTTTTCTGCAATTATTTCTGGAACACATTCCTGGAACAAGTTCAGTATTCTTTTATCGTTCTCTATATTTATTGTGGAAGTTCATTATGAAGTATCTCATGCATTTTCTGTCATATGATTAGTGTTACTGCAGACACATGTATAGCAATGAATGAATGGGTTCAACACCCGACTGCTCATACAGCTCTTGATGATATCTTGCCGTGTGTGGATAATGCTACTGCAGCTGAGACCTTGTTACGAACCAAAGAAGCTACAAGTTTAATTGGTCGACGTAGAACCAAGTCATCACCAATGTCTCTAACAACAACTTTGCACCAAGCTTCGTTCCACTTTACTTCAACCAATCTGGTCCAAAGGTTCCTGTTCTATGCGACCCTTTTAATGCTGATTTTACTGCTAGGGCATGTTCTCCCGGTGAAGTAGATTTTAACAATGCAACAAAGGTAAACTTGAATTTAATCTATCTCTTTAGTTAGATACACTTGGTTTTACCTTTCCATTCGAGTGGATGGCTTAAAACAGCCACCAGCAGTGAAACTCGTTCCTTTTAACACTGTTTATGTCGCCATCCCTCACCCGGTATATCTGTGTTGACCTGCACTTCTATAGTCTAAGTAGGTCAGCAAAATGTTGCTGTCGAAATCTGAAATTCAAAATGTTAACGAAATGTTACCATGAACACCATTTTAAAACCAAGTAACATGTTTTTGTGATGCATCATGTCATACAGGTGTGGCAGGGTTATGTCTCTTGAGTTTCATCAACAAATACAGATATTTGTACGACAGTCGGCCGCATAACCCCTAAGTTTTACACCCAGATGAGTGCAGCAGTTAATGTGAGCTATGGGCTTTACACTTACGGTCCGTTCCTAGTTGACCTTGAAGACTGCACATTTGTGAGGGACACATTCTCAACAATTGGTACAGATTATTGTCCTGGGTTGCGACTGATATAGCCAATGGATCTATGTTGGGTTGGTTTTGGTTTCATCTGCAGTGATGCTTTCCTTGATCTTCTGGGTTATCTATGCTAGAGAAAGACGTCACCGTGTTTATACCAAACAATTTTTAGTTCAATCAGGTCAAGGTACGCACGGTGAACACAAGGGTGCTTAGTGAGAACTAATAGTTGTCCATTCTATCAGGTAACATTGAGAGTGTTTTAGTTCCCTTCAGACTTTGTTTTTGTAAATCATTGCAGCTTGTTGTATGGGTGCATACAGTTCTGTATATATTTTGGTGCTTAGATTTCTCATGTTGTTGATCCATGTTCAAGTTTAGAGTGCATTTATCAATCTATCTATTAATACAATTTTATTGAGGCTTTGTTTGATTTATCTATTACTCCCTCCGTCCTTTTTTATCTGGTCCCAATTTCTACTTTGGTATGTCCATTTTTATCTGTCTCCCGCTCATTTATAGACATACTTTTCCCTTAAACTATCAAATATACCCTTTATTTTTATAATCATAAAATCATTTTAATATCCAAATCTTAAATAATATCACCAAATATAAACAAAAAAAACTTACTCAATATCTTTGTATTAATTGTCATTCCTTTTTAAATAAAAACATTTATGAATAAAAACATTTATGAATAGTTATAAAATTCCTAATAAACTTCTACTTATTTTAACATTAATAATTTAGTTTTGGTAATAATATAACATTAAAAATAGGCTAGTCAAGGGCTAGTCATGACAATTTATAGGATTTCCTTAATATCTTGACTTAGTCAAAGCGGACTCTTAATTTAGGACGGAGGGAGTATCATTTTTTTTTTCGTCTCTTGTTTGTCCTATGATTTTTAACAAACTAAGAAAAAACCGCCCTCACAGCCCACCCTGCATGTCTCCCGAGGGGCTAGGGACCCGCAAAAAAAAAAAAAAACTGAAATTGTGAGAGGCGGTTTAACAGGATTTTTTTTCTTAGTCTGTGAAGAACCCTTGTTTTATTTATGGCTGTACTTTTACCGGCCCGACCCGCATAGATTTTATGGCCCGATCAGCCTAGCCCTCCCTACATATTTTACGGGCTATGCTAGGAAAAAGTGTATCGAATTATGCAATATTATCTAACCTGCCTGTGCCGGAAAGACTTCACGGGTACTCCACGATCAATACTTATCAGTATTTTGCTAGAACTAGGAATCTCTATTATCAATAGTTTTGAATTACTTTTATACGGATTGTTTCTTTAATTGGGGATTCCTAGTCAGGGTATGGACGTCTGGTTTGTCTATAAATAAAAGCTGTTTCTTGTAAATAGAGAGGGAGACAGAAAATAGGGAGAAGAAGTAGAGAGAAATTCTTATTAATGTGTACAATAGACTAACATTAGAACCTCTATTTATAGGGCTAGACACAAGGGCATCCCAGTAATAAACGGGATTTGCCCTAGATATTCTTAACATAATTACACGTTTATAACACTCCCCCTAATGACATTGTGTCTAAGCTAATTGCCTCGTTAAAACCTTGTCAGGAAATTCAAAAAGGACAAAGCCTGATCGAAGGGAAAAGAGTACAATCGAGAAAACTTAGAAAAGATTTGGACACGGAAATGTTGCCTCATTAAAACCTTGACAAGGAAAACCCAATGGGAAAAACCTTGATGAAGGAAAATGAGTACAACGTTATAGTCCAGTAAAATACCTTCTAATTTGATACTCCCACAGATAAGTACTTCAGTTAAATCTTGGCTTGCAAATCTTCGAGTCGAGCAAATTTCGATAAACGAATTTCTTGAATGCTGGAGATAGCAATGCTTTTGTGAGAAATTTCCCATTTGATGAAGTCTTATTTTGTGTTAGTCTTCTAATGGTGGTGTTCTCGAGTCATCACGCTTCTTTAAATACATTGAGGACTTGCTTCTTGGATTACTAGATTCTCGAAGATGATTTGTAGAAGTAGTTGATGTAATTTCTTCGATCAATGTGCCAATACGCAGTTACAATACCATAGGTGTACGAATTTTGTAGTCATACTATGAATCAAAATGATATCCAAATTCATAGGAGATGGTTATGTTATTGTGGTCTAACAAAATGACCTAGTTAATGGTGGGAATCCACCAAATAACCAAAATACATACAACTCCCCCTTGGATGACCACCATGTTCAATTAATTTGCCTCACTAAAACCTTGCCAAGAAAACCCAATGGGAAAAATTTGGACGAAGGAAAAAGAGAATAAATATCAACATTTTGGAGAAAAACGTCAATGAGATGTTGCCTCGTTAAAACCTTGTCAGGAAAACCACGTGGGACAAAACCTGAAACGAAGGAAAAAGAGAAACTTTTGACGATTTATGGATGCTAACTCAACTATATGAGTATTACAGAAAATGAGCATCAAAATCATAACTCTAGTCTACCTCAAAGACGAGTTTAAGCTAGCATAATTCTAACTGCAGATTAAGAAAGAAAAATAATAGAATTCATGCTGCCAAAGCGTGGATTTTAGTGTTTTTAAGGACTCCTCAAGAGACCTATAACGTTGAAATCATCAACTAATTAATCCGGATTTTTGGTTGTGTACCAAATTTCTAAAAACACATAAAGGATTGTTAAACCTTATGTAAGCAAATAAGGTGGCTTCCTGAATAAAATTTGAATCCTCAAAAGATTACAAATTCAATATGTTCTTCGACCAAATTTCTTGCGTCAATGCAATATGAGTCCTTCAAAGACTACCACGCCAAGTGCATTGTATGAAGAGAACAATTAATGAATCAATCCCAGGGTCTGAGCAAAAATGAAACCCTTAAATCATTTTTACAACAAAAAATTTCTCGAATAACGCATTTGACTACACTAGACCGTAACTAATAAGCTTGGCATTTTTAAAGTGTTAAGTTTTGGATCCAAAAAATTGCGTTAATTGAGAAACTAATACAACTTAATTTGGATTGTATGCCAACCAATCACATATGTCGATGTTCCTCTGCAGAGGGGTTAACAACCGTCATCTTTAATTATTTCAGTAGCTATTGTAAATGAATCTTCGACAATATTAACTAACTACGATCTTACATAATTCTCAAGTGTATGCAAATCTTGAAAACTTCACATAATTGCTGGTACCAGCGCCCACGGGCATTATAATCTCCTTATCTTCCAGTGACGAGATATGAATCATGAGAATGTGGATCTTGTTTTGATAGACTCAATTGGAGCACTATCTGCAGCCTCTTAGAAAATGCTACAAAGTTCATAGATGTGACTGGATTTGCCTTTCCAAGAGGAATAAGCTTATTAAAAGCATGATGAAATTTTTTCGCGCCTTATTTGAGATGGCAACCTTTTTCGATTTGATCATGATGGGAGAGAAATTTATATAACTTTTAAGTTAATGAACACCAACATCTGGTAGTGTATAGTCTCCCCCCGATTATGGCGGAAATATTTTCATCTCAAGTACGAAAACAAGTTTCGTAAAGTATTATCTGATTAATTCGGGACATATACTTTATTATGAAATATGTCTTTCGACATAAAAAATAAATGTAGTCTTAATAAAGACATACATATTTACGATCAACCATGGATTGCTTTTGGAACAAAAATAAAATAAAAATTATATGTCAAAACTAAAAGCATTGGAAATATGCAAACAAATCTCCAATAACCTCGTGACCTCAAGGGCCAATGAGATATTAATTTAGAACGAATTATTGACACTTTCTTTATGAAAATAAAATTTAATTAAGATCAATATAGTCACTACAAGGACTAATAATATTGGCTAATAAGCCGGGTGCGCACCCATTGATCATTAAGGTCCTTAAAAATCCCAACTACAGGTGGAATATATCAGAACTTTGGAGATCATAACCGAGAAAATAAAATAAATTAAACCAAATATCTTTCAAGAATGTAGCAATTTTTTATTCACTGGTATTTGCAATTAGTTTAGATGAAAATCAAGTGCCTTGATGTGGAGAATGCTTTTCTCCATGGTCGATTAGAGGAAGATGTGTATATGCGGCCCATTCTACCGGGTTATGTGGATCCTGGATTATCCAAACCATGTCTGCAAACTACATAAGTCACTTTATGGACTTAAACAGCGCCAAGGGCCTGGTTTTCTAAGCTCAACACTTATTTGTAGACATTAGGGTTCCAGGGATCCATCTCTGACAGTTCCCTATTTATTTTAAAGACTGCTACCTCTATCACATATGTTCTAATCTATGTTGATGACATCATTGTCATCGGTTCACATCCAGATCAGATATAAAAATTGATAGCTGACCTTGGAGCAGCTTTTGCCTTGAAGGATATGGGTGATTTAAGTTGTTTTCTGGGTGTAGAGGTTCTGATACATACTAATGAGATGGTGTTGACTCAAAGGAAATATGTTACAGGATCTTCCAAACGCACAAACCTAGATGGTGCAAAACCATGTTTGCACACCGCTATCTCCTTCTGCTAAAATACAAAAAGTTGGAACAAGGAAGTTTGCTGATCCTACATTGTATCGTAGTGTTGTTGGTGCACTACAGTATTTACATCTAACAAGGCCGGATATCTCAGTCGCAGTTAATAAGGTTTGTTAGTATATGCATGATCCATATGAGGAGCACTGGGAGTTAGTTAAAAGAATTCTTCGCTACCTAAAAAGTACAGTTGATTATGGCTTGCATACCAAACGAAGCAAAGACTGTTTTCCAAGCTTATTATGATGCGGATCGGGCGTGTAGTTTCGATGACACACTCAACAAGTGGCTACTGTATATATTTTGGTGGTAATCTGATATCATGGAGTGCAAGGAAACAAAAATAGGGATCGAAATCAAGCACATAGGATGAGTATCGGGGTGTTGCTATTGCAACCTCTGAGCTGATATGGATACAGTCTTTATTGAAGGAACTATGTGTTGTGCATCACACACCAATTCTATGGTGTGATAACCTAGGTGCAACTTATTTGACAGCGAATCCGGTGTTTCATGCAAGAACTAAACACATCGAAATTGACTATCACTTTGTCGAGAGAAAGAGTGGCGGATAAACGGCTTGTTGTCGGGTTTATAAGCTCAAGAGATCGCTGGCGGATATCTTCACTAAGGGTCTGTCGGCGCCTAGATATCAAATCATTCGAAGCAAGTTGCACGTCCGTCAACTACAATACAACTTGAGGGGAGGTGTTAAGGCTAACATCTCAGCAGTTCAAGATTCACAAAGATTGGGTAAACAAGTACGAGTATACTGGGAAAGTCTTCATGCTAGTTTTACGTTTCTTTTGTTAGCATTAGAATAGCATTATGTTAGCGTTTGAATAGCAAATAAGTTGTTACATCTAAGCTGTATCTTTCTCAGTATAAATACATCTCGACTCCACAAGTTTAAGTGTGGAAGTCATTCCCCCAAAACCACTTCCTAACTCTTTAAAACACTAGAATTTGCTAGAGTATGCCTAATTTGAAAAGATGATGTACCAATGGAGCAAAAGATAGGTTATGGTGCAGCTGTAAGCAAGTTTTTTCAAGCAATTTGCTACGTCGAAAGACTGGATATATATGCTGAAACCCAAGACGTATTCTTCTTTCTTTGTGCTCTCTTTATGTTTTTATGTATTGTATGGTCAATCAGACTGATATATATATATATACTTGCTGTTATTTCCTTGTGATACATAGACTCTCTACATGTTAGATGACTTCGTAAACATACCTACATTTCATGATTTGTTCGAACTGATCCTGAAAGAAGGGCAAACAACTGATAAATCACTATTTCGGCTGCTCAAAGCAGTACCTTACTTGAGGTGGCTCACATTTGATGAGGTAAGTGCATAGAACTTTTAGAACACTCGTCTATTTCAAAAGTTAACTCTTTTTGATGTTTGCCGTCTATTGCTTTGTTTTTTAATGCCAACTCAGAGATGCATTGACGACAATAATGAAGAAGAACACAGTTGGGATAATTATTTTTTTGAAAAAGGCAAAGATAAAATAAATAAGAAAGGGTGCCAATTGTCAAGATAGCACCTTCGAAAGATACAAGAAGAGATGGGCGAAGCAACTTAGAGAGTTTACAACAAACCTACTCTCTAAACAAGCTTGCCCAATCAAAAACAAAGTCCTCAAACATTACATTTCTAAAAGATTCAACATTAATGGACCAACTAAGAAGCAACACTTTGATATCTACAATAACAGTGGGATAATTATATGTTGACTGCTGGATGCATGTTTCAACACCTTGAGGTAGCAACCATTGTGCGTTTTAGTATGAACGCGAGGCAGATGAGATGGATGGAACTAATCTTGAAGAATGCAAAAGCTTTGGAAACATTAGAGTTATCGCTAACAAGTGACGAGAGATGATAAATGAAGAAGTATTTAAGTCAGAGTTTCTTAGTCTTCCTCAGAGCCTCCGAGAGATGTGAGTTTGAGTTTAAATAGTGCTGATATTTTTAAGAATTCTTTTGCATTGCTAGTTTTCTTGTTAGCGTTTTATTTGTGATTCAGTTTTGATCCGCAACATGATATTATTTTTTATGAGAATTAATTTATGGGATTTGTTGATTGCATGCATCATGACACAATGAATATATATAGAAGTACTCTATACGTACAGGCGATGAACACTGGTGGTATGCATTCATGGATACCGCTGATAATGATGAAAAGTGTCCCTCACTGAGTTCGTGAGACCGAAATTCTCCTTCTCTTATGACACAAAATGCAGTAGCTATGACCGCGTGTAAGGCACTTTAACTTTAGCAAAGAGACATTTAGGAAAAAGATGGGTAGTACATACTAGTGTGTTGGAATAAAAAAAGGTCTGTGTAAAGCATGAATTCTTAGACATATATATGTCACTATGTGTGTAAGAGCGGATCTCTCAATACTTGACGCGTCGCGAAGACGCAATGTTTTTTTTATCTTATTGTCAACAACAATTTCTCGCTCTACATCGAATTTCTGCCAAGAGGACCATCCCAGTTGATTTGCGTCTACGTTTATTAACCATCTCTCTTCATCCTAGGTTATCATTCAGTATCATCATCACCAAGAGACAAAGGGAGGATTATGTCGTAAGAAACAAAATCCGTCTCGTACTTGAACAGTGATGATAATTAATCAAAACCTATGGAGTAAATTTATACAGTAAGTAGGTGGACCGTCGAAAGCTACAGTAAGTAAGTGGACCGACGAAATTTACTCCGTATGTTTTGATTAATTATTATCACTGACTGAAAGTTTTTCTTCCTTTTTCTTATCGGTTAATCAATGACTGAAAGAGAAGAAAATGATGTTTTTTTTTTTTTTTATGAAACATAAGAAGATAGATTACTCAGTCAAGCTGATAGCTTGTGGAGCATTGTGTTTTACAAACGCAAATGTATCTGGGAATAGCTCTTTCCACTCAACAGCCAATGTACATATCATGAATGTGTAATTTTTATGCATGTGTAACTTCCGGATACACTTGCAATATGCATGTGGTCGGGAGTGGTGGTGGTGGTCGGCGGCGGCGGGGGGTGGTTGGTCGGTGGTGGTCGGAGGTGGTTGGTGGCGGTGGTTGTCGGAGGTGGTTGACGGTGGTTGTGGTGGTCGAGATGGTGGGAATATCATCACATTATATTTTAATAATTTTGAGCCTGAATTAAAATTTTATTTAATTACTAGGTATCACCGGGGCCTTACGGCCCCGACTCAACCTTTAGTATTAGTATATTGACATTTATTTATGGCAACTGAGTATAAGTGTTTTTCATTTATGGAGACCCTCTTTTATCTGTACGGTTTACACCATTTACTTTTACATTTTTAACCATAGTCTATTTACTTTGGCATAGAATATTCTTAGCATGTTGTCCATTGCCTTTGTATTATCTAATTTACTATAAAAATTGATATGGGTAACTTACAACTTTTAAAGCAATTGTTGATATGAATATTTTTAACAGGTTATATAGAACTTTTAGTTTGTTTTACTGGACTAATTTGTATCTACAAATATCTACAAAACGAAAAAAATGTAGACATAAGGCACCAAATTCAAGGTTATATTATTTTATTACTAAGATTCCTCATGGCTTTGAATTATTAAAAATTTGAAGTTATACTTACAGTTATATACCGCATATCCTACTACTTTTTTAAGTGGTTTTTCAAGTAAGTAATTATATCCATATAGGTTGAAGATCACTTAACACCTAACCGGAAAAATAAGGTTAGAAGAACTTATCATGAAAGATTGCCAACTAATTAACGTAGCAAAATGAAATATTCATCTCCATTTGTAATTGTTATGTTTCTACCAAACGGGTAAATAAAATTGCGCATTTAAATCACCAAAAATAACCATTATCGTTATTTTCATGCATATGCATCTGTTAATTAGTAACATTAAGAAAATCAACAGTAACAACAACTTTGTTATTTACCATGATATTGCCTTTCAAGTGCATCGCTCCCTCTTCCAAATCATTCTCACAAAAGAAGTTTCTTGTCTTGTCATTAAAGAACTAAGCAAGTTTCCGAGCTTTTTAGAATTAAGTTTATGTACCAATTTTTTTTTCCCCTCTAACTCGGTTGGTCATTTTTATATAAATTTATGTATTCTTATAGGTGTATGATCCGACTTTCTTTGATGTTCTCTTTTTTCATGACTGTATCTAGCATATTCCATAATAATTAGGGATCTCGAATTATCTTCCGATAATGAATAACACTCCAGTTTTATGTTGAAGTTTCCCATGTATACAAAAGCACCCATGACCTTTTAAAAAAATACCTTATCAATTTTTTATCCAAGACGGTAAATGCATTTGACGCATCATATTCTTGAATATTTTTCGAAATAATGTCGAACGGTCATCATCGCGTGATACAAACCTATGAAAGCCTGGATTTACTTACCCATGGAAATAATATTTTTCAGAATGTTTATTCCCATATGGATAAATTTTTATTAGTCTTCCATTTATCATATATTCCAATGCAATGTCCACAATGTAAACTTGTAATATCAATTGCTCCAAAATAGTGACGAACTATGTTTCGAGTAAGAATTTAATTTATAACATTATCTGTTATTTTTGTATTTTCATTGCTATCTTCATCTGATGAAGTACGAAAAACCTTAAAATAGTTTGATATTAAAAGTGTATCGGTGGTTTAGATATATGAATGTTAATCATAAATACACAATTGATTTTTTTTTCACACGTAAATACATAAGTAAAGGTCAAATAAAAATTAAAAATTAAATAAAATATTTATGATGTATTCCTTAACTCTAATCTCATCAACCTCTCGATACTTATACCGCTTCATACAATTTTTGTGACTCAATAGAGGGTTCTATCTTGATATATGTTTCATGAAAATACTTAGGAATATTGTATAAACATACGCCAATATTTAAAAAATGTATTAAAGAAAAATAATGTGAGATTTTAAGTTATTGTTCAATGATGGAGTTTGTCTTTTGTAAGTTTCTACAAATGTAAGTCCTATTACATTACCGAAGACATCACTTTATTCACTTAAAATTTAACACATAGTTTGCATACTTACTCATGGACCAACTACTAAAAAATAAACACGAAACAATTAAATCTTCTTTTGCATTTGCCAATTACTTAAAAAAACTATTTAATTTTATAGTGTAGGGTTAGCCTGAGTATTATAGTTTATGAGTTTTATATAAAATCTCCGATTCTTAATATAATCCCAAATGAGTTTTAATTTTAACGAAACTTGATTTTCTTATATATGGCTTACCCAAATTTGGTTTTGAATATATGAGTTTTACATATAATCACACCTAATATTATTTGTGCACATATGAAAAAAGAACCAAATGTAATGGGACTTTACCTAGACATAGTAATACTATTTTGGAACAATATACTTTTATTAGTCAACACGATTTTATACGAATTTTAGTTTTATTGATACTTAATTTTCTTATATATTTCATCCCATGTATGATTACCGGCAATGCATGGTTCCGTAAGGTTATAAAAGCTAAAAATTAGTGATTCGATTAAAGTCAATGGTGAACGGAATGAAGTCAATGCTTGTGACTTATGAGGCCACTAAGGATTAGTACACATTTTCAAATGCATCAACGTTTGTTAACCCTAGTATTTCTTATTTTATGCCTACGTGGTTATTGATGGCTAATTACTTTGGCATCCATAAGTGGTATCACCGTGGCCATACGACTTGCTCAACTTCGGGTTAGTGTCATGCGTAACGTAGTCTTTGGTATTCAACACATGGTTTTTAATTTGGTATATATATTTCACGAAAATACTTTAAAATACCATTACTATGATTATATAGGTATCTCATTTATATAAATCGGTTTATGTTATCTAGGTAGGTATCACACTAATGATTTTTCAGAATGTTTACCTTGGTGTGTTTTGTATTCGCGTGCTTCCAAGCTAATTAAGTAGTGATCATTGAACGTAAAGATCACCTTTCAAAATTGATGACACTAAAAGATAATGTGACTTAACCTCTTCGATCGATTTGTGTTATATATACAATTTACAATATTCGATTGATAATGTGACTTAAGTAGTTTGTATTTACAATTTATAAACAATATTCATAAGATTCTTGTTGATCGACTTATGTTGTATGAATATCGTCCAGCCTAGGGGCAATATATATAACCTGGTTTAAAGTCAATGGCAATTAAAGTGTAATGTGACTTATGTGGATGGATGTTTTGGTCGTGATTTGGCAAATAACTTTCAGGATTAATCGATACATGAAAGTTTCAATGATTTAAAACAAATAAAATTTAATTAATTTTTTTTCACATTCAATCCGCAACACCCAAAGAATAACCTTATCCATTTTTATCTTAGGTAAAAATTGTGGCCAACAATGATAAGATTTCCTATAGGTGTGGCAGATGATAAAGAGGAATCGAAACTAATAAATGTCAGGGGTTGATCCTATAGGTTAGCCTATGGTATCACGCCATGGTGTTTAGTTAGTTGAGTCATAATAACTTGGGCCTATAGCCCCAACCATTAGAAATTTGTTAAAATTTAAGAAATAGTCTAGATCATGAGTTATAGTTATATTAGATAAGAAAATGTAAGACCCGCATTGATTAGGTATAATGGTTAGGTAATGGATTAACTTAGGTTTGGAGGTGAGCCTATAAGTTTGCAAGGCCTACTTTTTGTACTTTGTTAGTCGGGTTATATTAGTCGGGACCATAAGAAATATGTTAAAGTTAGGAAACTAAAATTAAGAAATTATGTGATTAGAAAATATAGTTATATTAGAAAAAGTAGGCACTAAACTGATCGTGACCAAGAAACCTTGGTTTTGCTTGGTGTGTGGGAATGCCCGACTTCTAAATTGATTAGAAGTTAGTGGTGATTAGGTTAACTTTCACCCGAATCGTGGAATAATTTAATAAATTCTCAATCATATGAGAGCGGAACATAAACGCATACCGCACCGGGAAAGAACCGCATTATTTATGTCCTCTATAATTATCTTCCACCAATTACCTCCATCAATCATTCTTGTTAGACAACCAAAAAAGCAACCCAACACAATCCCTCTCACAAAAAGCCGCTTCCCCAAAGCAAATAGTGGGCCTTAAGTTTGTCTATGAGAGGGGATTGATTTGGGGTCGTTAATTGGTTGTCTACCCAAAAAAAAGTAAAAGTTAAAACTTTTGTTACAAAATCATTAGCTTTCCTTTGTTTTACGAAACGAAAAGTTGAGATAAGAGTTGGTGCAAACTTTTGGTTGTGTAGGTCCCCGACTTGTCTCACACGGATAACCCGTTGTTGCGTCCACTTGCAGATAATGTAGAACTACTCTTTACCAAACTTTTATTGACGAAACATATGCAAGTTTCACGGTGCACCCATGAATGCACATGTTTTGTTTTATTATCCAAATCAGTTGGTTCGCAAGAAAAGTGTATTCTAACTAAACTATTTGTGAAATAAGTTGATTTGAAAATGATCTTATAGATAGTAAAATTTGTTATTCTTAATCATAATCCAGGAAACTTAGTCTATATTTCCTGGATTCTGACAGGAAACATAAACTAAGTTTAACGACAGGTAATTCATGTATTTCCTGCAATGGATACAATATCAATATGGAAAGTTATTGAACTCGCAAAGAACTACTTCAATCAGCCTTGAAAATGTTAGTTATGGATATGTGTTGCACTTTTTCTCTGTTCTATGAAGTGTAAGGATCTCAAATGACTTCAGAGAGCGATATTCCTCATTCCGATGGAGACGATGTCACCGCAATAATTGGCATAGCTTTCATGGTCTATGTCTTGGTTAGAGAAATGTTTACACTTTCTCTTTTACAAATGATCATGAAGTCACACTATTAGTGAGCTACCTCTTTTTCTTCACATTAATTGGGGTGTTACATTAGGATCTAGTTTTAATTGGCTACCATTAAAAGTGAATACAAAAATTATTAGAGTTGATTGGCAAACTAAATGAAGAAATGTTGGATGCTACCCGGAACTTCATTGATTCTTATGGCATAACACCTGATTCCTATCCAATTTTATCAATAGGATAACTCGATTGCATCATAAATTTCAAGATCCCTCATAATAACTCAATATCTCGTTCATAAACCGTATACCATTTTGGAAATCAAATTTCAATTCTGATTATAGCTAAATTTGGAAACTCAAGGAAAAATGTTCATATCATGTGTGTATTACCAATAACTTTACAACCTCAATGGATGTCATTAAAAAATGAACACGGGAACTCTAAACTTTGGATCTTACGTACTACATTGTAACTTCCATCGTGAGATATACTTGGTCGTTCCGATGAGTGTTCTCAAGCAACTTAAACAAAATCTCAAAATAATAATTGGGAATTCCACCTTGACCTTTGTGAGGGGTGCATTCTTCACTATCCAGGAAATTGTGATGCATGGCTTACAATTTTTGACATCAAAATTCGAGAAAAAGCAAACTCTTGACAATCATAAAACAAACTAAATGCTTAATTAACAAAAGGTAAAGCAGACGTATTCAATAAAAACAAAATAAAAAATTATAATGTAGGATACATAAAAATCAAAAGTATACGAGGTAAGAGTTTTTGTCAAAGTTGCATCCTTATGAACCACGACCATGCCGCACTATAATCATTAGCGAATGTAAAGGAAAAAAGTGTTCCAAAACAATGAGGAATGAAGTGAATTAATGAGTGTTTCATGTATTTTAAATCGGTCACACAATTTCATTTTCTTCTTTTGAAATCCAAGAAAACTTTATGCATGTCATTAAGATGGGATCCGCACAATTACTCTTCATTAAATGGGAGTACCTCCAAAGCGTCCCCTTAAAGGGTTACTAAGTCGTCTAGATCTAATTTATTATCTCTATCTATACGTATAAAATCTACCTCCTTTTCAATCACACAATTACTTCCTTTCTTGGACAAATTTGAGTTGGGATTATGCTATTTTCACTTCATCATCAAAAAGAGAAGCAACAAATCTACATTTGCTAATGTTAGGGTTGTTGGTGTTCTTTTGCTACAGAAACCAAGCTAATATATGGCACGCTATTTAAAACATACCTATGTGTTGCACCACGTATTCCATAGCTAATATTTTCATCGAAAGCATGTAAGATTTTAGGCTACTCAATTAAGTGTGCTATCTCGTGGGAGTTGAACCCACAACCGCATGAGAACCATGTGCTCTACCATTTGAGCTAAGACAAAGAAATATCATTTTCTAATGTAAGTGGGAATTTGTATAATGACAATTGAGCGCACTACATTCATACAAATAAAAGTATACAAAGCGAGAGAATTTACCTTTATCTTACTTATATAAATGTAAGCAGTCATCTTGAAGAATAAAGTCATGAGCAACTTTCCACCTTTGGAAAAGTTGAGTATAGAACTCCTAAAAGTTGATTAAATAATTTAAATCCCATTGACAGACCTTGTAGGGAAGCAAATGTTAACAATATATACACTGTTTTTGCCAAATAAGCAGCGACATCTTAGCAAAAGAGATTTTCTTATCGCTAAACCAAAAGAAAAAAAAATCAAAAAATTGATTCACGCATACGTTTGAAGACCCATGAGGATACGTATTATTTATCTTATGTTCCTTCTCTAAACCTGTCAAAATCTGAAAATGCAAGTATTTATTAGATTTCCTCTGAGCATTTCTTAACAAATAATTAACGAAAAGAACTAATTACTAAATGATCGAAACTTGAAATGAAAAGAGGGAAAGAAGCTCAAGATGGAACAACTTCAATATGGTTTCAATTTAATTATCTTAATGCCATCACAAAATACTCACAGTGCGATTCCAAGCGTAATATGGTTCCAAGCGTAAGTTGGTCATTTGTGGATGTCAGTTAAGGAGAAAAAATCTTGAAGCAGTTTTTCTTAAAAGGAGATAAAGACGGTGGGAGACGGCGTCGCCGATACACACTTTCTACTGGGTCATCGCTGTGAACATAAAGATTTTTTTCACGTCTTTTTTCTTGAGTGATGGCTGGTCATTATTTTCATAGACGACGTCATGAAGATCTATTAACTGGAAAATACCAATGCAGTATCAATATATGATGCGTTGTATACAATTGCCATGATTCTATGGAATAAAAATTTCTCATAAGCTCTACAATTAGTTGGAAAATTCTTTGGTTAACCATCCACATTTGTTACCGTGCTGATCATCTTTAGAAATGAAATGTTGCAACTCAAAAAATTTATTAAAAATAAAGACCCATTTTAAAAAACCAAAGTTAAAAACAAAAACCCATTTGAGAGACTACAACCTAAGAATTGTCAGCGCTGGATTTTTGGTCCAAATTTGAATGAGTTTGTGGAAAATAATAAACCTCTCTCCCATGCAAAGGGGATTGAGTATCAGTAGTCAAGTGTAGAATGTCCAAAAGGATGACTCGAAATGAATTACTCAAACAACAAACATAATAGTATTTTGTTTCATGAAGAACGCATTATATTATTGATGAGGTTCCTTACTGACTATCATGACCATGTTACCAAACTCCTGATCGTCTCTCTCTTAAATTCTTCTTCTTCTTAGAATCTTATTAAGGTAGGAGTAGAAAAGATTTGAATTACTAAAAGAAGAAGAAGGCCTTCCCAAACAAAAAGAAATAAGTTCTTTGAGAAACATGTCGGTGGCCCTAAATACAATGTTATCCTACAAAATCCAAATCAACAAAATCGAGAAAACAAAAACGAATTGACATCTTAAAAATTATTTGGGATTTGATAAAAAGCGAGGAAGCTGCTCATACACGTTAGATTTAATGATTCCAAAATTGTCAAAATCGTATAGCCTTCTTTACCTCTTAATGCCCGATCTCCAACACTACGAAATGCTTGGGAGCCCAACAAAAAACACCCATAGTATTATGAAACCGACACTCATTCATAGATTAGTATGGCAAGTTAAAAATTAAATTTCACCTCTCACACCTAAACATGAGAAAACCAATATTTTTAGGCACTACAAATATACCAAGTCTAGCCTATATTCATTAGAACCCGACTTTATTGCATTACCTTGAATCACTCGCCACGGTGAAAAGGATCCATGAAAAGGAAAAATTGATCATCTATAATACAAAATTTGTGATGAAAAATATATCCCAAGAATCCACCGTTCTTGAGTCACATTTTTATAGAAATATCCATGAGGAATGGGTAAACAAAAATAAGAAACAAATATGGAGATCAAAAAGAAAGAGACTTCGTCATGTAAACTGGCTGCACATATTTGCACTAACAAAAAGAATATCTCCGCCATATGATTCCCACTAAAACTTATATTGATGTGAAAACGAAAACTGCTCACTTTGAGGCGAACTCTTTATATAATTATATATGTTAAACTATCTAATAGTCTACTCCCAGATGCAATATGCCCTACCAACGGACTACTTATATTTAAAGAGGGTCCTTGGTAATCAACGATTACTTGTAATGACCCTTGGCAGCTCGAATGATTGACTATTGAAACCCAAGATGGTAACAATTATACAAAGGGTAAATTTACCATATCCAGTCCGGTCCATCCTCTTAAAACATGTCTACCTAGCCTCAAAATCGGTGCCATGACATCCATATGCGTCATTCATCATCGCCAACATCTTGGTAAACTGCAATAAGCCTCTTGACAGGTAAGAATTTATGGAACAAATGTATTAGAACCTGCACAATAAGCCTAAAACTGATTGAGTTTATTAGATACGACAATAATGCAAATATGTACAGATTTCAAATACACTAATAACCCTTAGATTTTCTCCATCTTAATAGCTTTCGTTCGAGATAAAGACATCACAAGTACCAAAAAGAATTGAAGAATAATAGAATCAAATAATAAGAGAACCAAAATTAAATTTTGATATTAACCTTATAAATCTTTCTATTGCTATGATTAACCGCATGAATCGCCCAAAAATAAAGTATGCCAAATAAGTAGATGGACATCGTTGAATGGGGTCCATCGTAGTATTACTGCTTGATTAACAAAAGCCTATGATTAAAGCTAAAAATTCAACACTCCTGGATTTTAAAAGCCTATACGATGGGTTTATGGGATGCCTAATTCATTTGTATTTTGGACTACAATTAAACACCTGAATTGGTTCTTTACTATACATTAAGAAGAGATAAGATTCCATACTTTATATTTTCCAAGGAGATTCTAACCATATTACGACTTCTTTGAATAACATGTGTTTGAATGTTTAGGTCCCGGGATCTGTAATATAAGCATTAATATTTGTAAAAAACATAGAATAGTATAAACATAAAATACAAAAGTCAGTGCAAACTACGCCAACCTTTGCACCCAGTTTTTTCAACGTAAATCAGTGCATTGTCCTATCTGATATAACGCACAAAACATGGTATTTCAGGCCTAACACAAATAATGTAGTGCAAAATTCATTGTTATCAACTAAAACCATACATTGTCTGTTTAATGGCTATGTGTTGATTCGATGTCGTTTTGGATTACGTATACATGCACTAATTATGATAGTGCTGCCCAAAGTGATGATATAGTTTATAAGGTTATCTTGTTATTGCAGATAGGCATAAGTGGAAATTGTATAAATACCCCTCCTTTTTATGGATTTCATAAATACCCTTATCCATCAATAATTATACCCCTCATCTTCTAAAATTTAATCCATTTAATTTTGAATCATATAATACCCTTTCAATATTAGTAAAAATTTAGATGAGAATCATTTCATTTATTATCTCACATGCTGGAAGTGGTGGTGGTGGTGATCCTGGCGATGGAGGTGGTGGTGCCACCAGATTTGGGATCAACTTTTGTTGTTGATACCAGATTTGGATCAACTTTTCTTGTTGATACCAGATTTTGGTGTCAACTTGGGTTGTTGATACGTAATATTGACCTAACTAATTCCGAGTTTTCAATTTTTGTAAAAACTTGGGTTGTTGACACCAGATACGATATCAACTTCGGTTGTTGACACCAAAATTTAGTGTCAACTTCGGTTGTTGATACGAAAATCCTGATCAACTTCGGTTGTTGATACAAAAATCTGGACCTTACTTATTTCTAAATTTTCAATTTTGTTATCGACTTGGCAGCAACGGTGGTGGATTTGGAGGAGAAGGTGGTCGCAATTGTGGTGGCGGTGGTGACGATGAGTTGTAGTGGAGTTGTGATGGTGGAATGTTGGTGATGGTTGTGAAGTGGTGGTGGTGGTAGTGGTGATGGTTGTGGAGTGGTGGTGATGGTGAATTGCCGTCGGTGGAGTCGGAGGCGGTGGTGGAGTGATTGAGAAAGAAAATTATTGCTTTTTGAAAAGAAAAAAAAAAGTTATGTGTAATAAATTACTAAAATAGTTTATTTTTAAGAAGATAAGCTTTATATATAAGAGGAGGGGTATATTTATAATGTGATAGGGGTAATTTTGAAGGGTTCAAAAACTAAGGGTATTTAATTAATATACCCTAGGCATAAAAGGCTAGGTATGTGGGTAACATAAAAGTGGCTCTAACCAAGGTCATTATGCCTCTTTTTTCCTTTACTGTGTGCAGCTAAATCACCTGGTTCTCATCCTTTTCCTCATGGCGTTGTTGCACTACCTTACTTTGGCGTGCTTTCTGGGCAGATGAGCGCGATCCCTGGCAATTCGGACAGCAAACAAACATAATAGAAATGATGTTAATCACAAAAACACATATATACCTAAGTCACGAAACCATACTTTGATTTTAAAAAACAAAACAAAACCATATTGTAGCCCTGATAGCTGAGACATGTAAATTTGGTTTGTTCCCCATGATGTCCATCACCGTAAGTGAGTTGTAGTTGTTGTGTTATTTCTTTCTGGCGACGTATCTTCTCCTGGCGTGCTTTTTGTGCTTCCGATCTAGATCACTGGCATATCAAAATATAAGCCAAGTTACGCATCAGAAACTGCCAATTTGATTAGACGTATCCATAACCATTAACAACATATGCAACATACAAAAAATAATCCCCAATTTAATTGGAGCTACCCATAGCCATTAGAAAATTGTTCTCTTTCTTTTAATAGTAAATCCTGGGATGTAGCATGTATTGGGTTGCAACGCCCTAGAGGTACTGTTGTGATAATGCAGATGAATACCAATCGTATTGATCCCAGTAACTAAAATTTTGAGACACAAATAAATTCAGGAAGTACAGTTTTGATTAAAGTTTTCCATCCACAGTTGCTAGTAAAGATGCAGATTTAAGATAAGCTTGCCATTGATCCATCAATTCCCAAACAACGAAAGAAAGAAAACCAACAAATTTCAATACCTAATCTGTTTGCAAATAAACCTATGGAACAAAAGAGGACATCCCGTTTATCGGTCAATTCAGTTTGTCACTCAATTCAGTTTTTGGATATAAGTTTACACATGTCTTTCCATTAATAAGTTTAGTTTTCCAAGTAGTGAGGTTCATATACCACCTTAGGTTGAACCCTGGGATAAAAAAAATTCCATGTCTCTCCATTAACAGGGGGATTCTAATTTTTTGGAAACTTATACGCCAATTCTAGTTTGTTTTGATAATTCTGTAATACGTTAAAAAAGAAAAAGAAAAAATGAGCATACCTTTTGTTGATGATGACCATTAATATCACCGGGCTTTTCACATCTATCTCTGAGCTATTGAACCTTTACTTTTAAGGATGAGATAATCATGATTTGATGAATATCTGCTAAATCGCTGAAAAGAAAAAAAGATGGGTATCCAAAGGATTTAGGTTTGATCGGTGATAACGATATTTGTGAAAAAAGAACGTCGAAAGGTATTTAAAAACATTGTTATAAAAGTGGCAGGACAAAAACGAAAAAAAGAGGATTGTTTGTAAACATGGTAAGATTCTACAAATTGGTATTACGAATTGTTCAAACCGTAAGCTTCCTAGCCGTTCAATTGAAAACTCGATCGAGCTTCCCGGCCTTCGGATCGTGGTCCCCATTAAACGATGTCTGTCTGATAGCCCTGGCTATCATGGACACAAACCTCATACCTTTTTATAACTATGATTCATACGGAAATTGAATTTCCGTCACATGTAGGGAAGGGATAAAAGGCCACCATAGTGGAGCTGCCTTATGACCCATATCCCATCCGTGGACAGGGAAGGGATGGCCTGCACCATAGTGCTTGGCCTAATGAAATTCCTGTGAAAGGTCTGAATACCTGGAGTCCGGCCCATCAATTTCTCAAAAATGTCCAACTACGCACTACTCAAGTTCAGCCACCACGCAAATCCCAACAATGTCAATAATTCATGTGAACAATCCTAATACAGACGGTATTATACAAAAAGGTGAAAACACACCAAATGATTGGTCTCCCCCGTCGACCTGTTAAGAGAAAGTGGATGAGATTTAGAGACAAAATTCATTATTTACTTCCACACTTTAATAATCTAAACGACCACTCACGTGGTTAGGTGATCCGTGATTGTCTTCTCTCTTCACACTTGTTCAGTCCAGTGGGCCCCACACCCCTTCTTCTTTTCCCGACCTTCGGATCGGGGTCCCCATTCAACGTCGTCCGTCTGATAGCCTAGGCTATCATGGAGACAAACCTCATAGGTTTTTATAACTATGATTGGCTTGACAATATGGATAAGGGTATAAATCTCTTTTAATAACTCGGGCCTATATTTAAACCTCTTTTCACTAGGGGCCTCATATTATGGGTTATCCATGGGTTGGGCCTTACTTAATTTTCTCATTATATTATGGCTTAGATCCCCATATAATAAGGATGGTGGCAATTTCCCGTCAGTCAAAAGTTTTCGGAAAAACTACGGATCCATAGTGCACAGGTCTATTAAGTGCTTTTCATGTGGATTTGTCAACTTACGCATTTTTTTTTCTCACCCCCCTCTTAAAATCCTAGCTCCGCCGCTAGAGCACAATCTTCTGGTGCCTGTATGCACGCACTCACATACCCTTAAATATGTTTCTGAATACGGAACGGCCTCATCACGTGACAGGGATAGATTATGTAATCTATGGATAGGGAGATAAAACTGCGTGACGCTGAAGAAGACTGCAACACTTGAGTTAGTTCGTTCTCTCATCTCTCTGATCATGTTTGGGATTTTCTTTTCCAATAATAGGTGATATCCTTTTCCTGGTACTATTAGGAAACATTGAAGACCATATAAAGAGGAGAAGAGTTGGTTCGTTCTCTCATCTCTCTCTGACCTGTAAACTGAAACCCTAGTTTGGTGCTCGCTCTAAACCTAAGAAGGAGAAAATCAAGAATCATCAATGTCAAGCTATCCAGAGGACGTGTATCTTGATATCCTCGCAAGACTACCAGTGAAATCCACATATGTATGTAAGTGCATTTGCAAGTCTTGGTTTCAGATTATTTCTAACCCTGATTTTGTGCAGATGCACCTTAAGCATGCAAGACAAAGAAACAAAACTAATATATTGGTTAAAAGTCAAGACAAAAGGAGAGGATCCGGAAAAGACGTATTATATTCTATAAGTTATGATTCGTTATCATTAAGTGAAATCCAAGATAATTTTGTTGAAATAGCAGATTACCCATTCAAATTCACAGATCAGTCAGATGAATTGGTTGATTCTTGTAATGGCCTGGTTTGCATCTATAGCTACCCAAAGGATTTCTTTGGTGTTTGGAACCCCGCTACTAAAGAGTACAAGATAATAATACCAAACTCAACAAACAAATACGGGAGTGGAAGTCGCTTTAAATGCATGCTTGGTTTTGGTTATGATCATAAAGCTGACGATTACAAGATAATTAGTATCGAGAGTGAAGTTGATGGACTTCAGGACAGTTCTTTAGTCGACGTGTATACATTAAGATCAAATTCATGGAAAAGCTTCCGAACTGTGCGTTACATGTTACCTTATGGTGATCAAGTAAGTGGGCTGCTTGTTAATGGAGCTTTGCATTGGTTTGTCCAAAGGCGGAACGAGAAATCCTTGTTAATAGTCTCTTTTGATATCAGCGATGAGAACTTCAACGAATTGCAACAACCAAAAGAACTTTTAGATAGTGACCAACATGTGCAAAAGATTATAGGAGTTTTGGATGGGTATCTTAGTGTACTTGTTAGGGTTGTTAGAGGCTGTTTTAAAGTCTGGGTGATGCAAGATTATGGATTTCAAGAATCTTGGACGAAACGTTACATCATATACGATACGGATATTATGAACAGCTACATTTATTTCAAGCCTATGTGGTGTTATTACACAGACAAGGGGGGTGAGATATTATTACACGGAGATTTTAGTCTGGAATTGTATGACCCAAAACATGGAAGCACTAAAGAAGTAGATATGTTCCGTATAATGTTCTGGAACCAAGTAAATTATTTTGAAAGTTTAGTTTCACCCAATTCTGGTACTTATGTGGAGTAATTAACAGAGAAAACAATGACAACAAGAAAACTGTGAGAGTAATATCTTAAGTGTTTACTTACAAGTAATTATTTTTCTTCTGTTTCTTGTTTTTTGTTTCTCATCAGCATTGTTTCAAAAATCCGTGATTAAATTTATATATTGGCTCCTATCCCTTTTTAGACGATTAATGGAGTATTATTTTGAAAGCGTACTTTCACTTGACTATGGTACTATGTGTCCGAGGATTCACAAGGAAGAGAACTATGAAGAGAAAAATGAGAAAGATTTTTCATAATATTTCGTTGTGAAACTGTACCTCATGCTACTTCTAGTGCAACTTCGCTTTTGGATTCTGCCGTCCGTCACTATTTGATTGTGGCGATCCATGTTACGTATTTGTACATGGCTTGTTGAATCAACCGGTTATATCCTCGTTTGGATACAAGTTAACTTTTAATCGAGGACCCTACGGCCCTAAACATGAAAGTTTGAAAGTGAGCTAAAAAAAAAAGGTTTCAACCACTCTCTATATAATAAAATTCTGATTTTATTTTTTAATATATCCAAAATTAAATATGGGATTAAATGAAAGACATTATTATGATGTTAATGAGCATCATTAACCCATTCAACAAAAAACGGTTTTTGGCATTAACACAAAATAAATTTATTACCTAAGAGAGAATAATTGTTTTTAAAACATATAATGAGACATTTATGAGACACTAAAAAACATTTAAATGAGACACTAAATTTTGGAAATCAATAATGTTTTTAAAACATATAATCCCAACAGAGATGACTTTATAAGTCTAGCAGACTCTGACTCCTAAGCACCTCTTAAATATCCTTTCCTTACTGAAGGACAAAATACAAATAAGCAAACTACATGACTGTTAAGAACTCTTCAAGTACACAAAAAATTAAACTTCTTATAATTCCCACTTCATGTATAGTTTTCACCAATTAGATTGACCTGACCAACAAGTCCGGTATGGCCTTATCCACTAAGAGCATCTCCAATGGAAACGTGATGTGCTTCCTATGTGGCTACATCCTTAAAACTAAGATCCCCTAATCTTAGGAAGTTAAAATTATCCATCAAGGTTATACCATATATTTTAGATTTAGATAAATATTAAAAACATAATATTTAACCTGATTTTATATTAAAAATTATTTTCTTAAAATAAAATTGATGACATGAAATTAGTCAGGGGTCATCCCGAAGGTGTAGTTATGACTTTCATTAACACCTTCATATTTAGAGCCTCTCCAATGGAATGTGTGTGAAGGAAAAAGTCCTAATCCACGTAGGATCCACAACAATATTTATAAAAAATCATCTCCAACCCATTGATGTGAAGATGATGTGGCAAAAAAAAATTTAGACATCCTCTAGGTGAACCTCTAGTTTTAGACATTCATTTAGAGGATGTCTTCCCATCCTAGTCACACTTTTATTAATAAAAATCATTGAAAAATAAAAATGGAAAGGATTTTAACCAATTATATGCCTACAAATAAGTAAACAAATAATAGAAAACATTATGAGTTGGAAATAAAACTTTATTTTTCATAATATTTAGGATTTTAAGCTCAAAGGATGTCTTAGAAGTGATGCCACATATGAAATATTCACATTCACCATTGGAGAAGCTCTTAGTATTTGATCCCTCCTAGTTTGTAGGACCTAACCATTGGAGATGCTTTTATACTAATTGGGGGTCTACAATCCTATGTGTCATTCAAAAAAAATAATTTCACCCTCTGCTGGTGATGCTCTTAGAGCATATCCAATGAGACATTGAAAATATCCTAAATATAAGGCCACATAGGATTATTTTCAATGATTTAACTAAAGAAATCATCTCCAATGGGAATGTGAAGGAGAAAGTAAAGTCGATGTGTCTGGTAGTTATATTGACATCCTCAAATTCATCCTCTAGTTTTAGAGGTTCTCCCAGAGGATGTGAACATCCCTGCCGTTTTGGGTAAAAATCGTTTTCTGCCGATTTCGGTAAATTCGGTAGGTGAGTGAGAAACTGGTTCAAACCCTAAACAAATGTGCTTCACGTGAGCACTTTATAGATTCGAGAGATCAATCGCATAAGTCAGAGCCTAAACCAAGAAATGGCCGTTCCAGACTTGCTTCGGTCACAAAGTGGAGGAGAAGGGTTGATTTGGGGAGGGAAGCAAAGAAAGGTGTTGAGGAGAGTAGTATCTTGACTTGTATCAGAAAGTGGAAGCTTAGGAAGCTTGCAAGAGATGGAAGCTTTTGAGAGAGCTTGCAAAGTTGCCTTTCTGAGAGTGTAAGTGTAGTATATTTCTCCTGACCGAGACTTGTCGTCTGGTGGAAATAGGTAAGACCTATTTATACAAGTCGAGTTTGAAACGTATCCTGGCCTCATGAAGGAAGAGAGTAAAGGGTGAAATAATGGGAGGAGGTGGTAACCGCATGGTTTAATGGGCGAAAACGTTTTTCACCATTATTTCCTCTTTTATTTGACCGCTTTATTCCTTTTCACGCTTTCTTAATGTGAGCGTAGTGTACGCCGCATCTTTGTGACCGCCAAACCAAAACCCTAAAGAAGGATCCCCGGTTGTGTTGATGTCTCGAGTGTTGGTTGCATCTTGAGTGCAAGTGGCGCTCGCTAGTGGCGCGTGTGGCATGTGCCAATGGCATGTGCGGAATGCCTTGGTGGTAGTTTGCACGGTTTGCAAGTTGGGCTACCAAGCGTGTGTGCATGTGGCATGTGCCGATGGCATGTGCGGAATGCCTTGGTGGTAGGTTGCACGGTTTGCAACTTAGGATACCGGCGTGTGTGTTTGGCATGTGCCAATGGCATGTGCGAAATGCCTTGGTGGTAGGTTGCACGGTTTGCAAGTTAGGCTACCAAACCGTGTGTGTTTGGCATGTGCCAATGGCATGCGTGTCCATTAGGGCCGTGACCTTGATAGGAAATTAGCTAGCGAGCATGTTGGCATGTGCCAATGGCATGCGTGGCCCGTTAGGGGCCGTGACCTTGATAGGGAAACTAGCTAGCGAGCATGTTGGCATGTGCCAATGGCATGCGTGGCCGTTAGGGCCGTGACCTTGATAGGGAAACTAGCTAGCGAGCATGTTAGCATGTGCCAATGGCATGCGTGGCCGTTAGGGCCGTGACCTTGATAGGGAAACTAGCTAGCGAGCATGTTGGCATGTGCCAATGGCATGCGTGGCCATTAGGGCCGTGATTTTGTTAGGGAAACTAGCTAGCGAGCATGTTGGCATGTGCCAATGGCATGCGTGGCCGTTAGGGCCGTGATTTCGCTAGGGAAACTAGCTAGCGAGCATGTGGGCATGTGCTAATGGCATGCATGGCCGTTGACCTAGTTGCATGTATCGTAAGCCTAGGGCGCTATGTTTGGCGTGGGCCAAAGTCATAGCGACTTAGAAATATGGCTTGCGACACGTTTTGGCATGTGCCAATGGCACGTGCAGCCATGTTGACCTAGTTGCAAGTCTTGCAAACCTAGGGCGCTATGTTGGCGTGGGCCAAAGTCATAGCGACTTGGAAATATGGCTTGCGACACGTTTTGGCATGTGCCAATGGCTCGTCCAGCCATGTTGACCTAGTTGCAAGTCTTGCAAAACCTAGGGCGCTATGTTCGTGGGCCAAAGTCATAGCGACTTCGAAAGATGGCTTGCATGACACGTTTTGGCATGTGCCAATGGCACGTGCAGCCATGTTGACCTAGTTGCAAGTCTTGCAAACCTAGGGCGCTATGTTGGGCGTGGGCCAAAGTTATAGCGACTTGAAAATATGGCTTGCGACACGTTTTGGCATGTGCCAATGGCACGTGCAGCCATGTTGACCTAGTTGCAAGTCTTGCAAACCTAGGGCGCTATGTTGGCGTGGGCCAAAGTCATAGCGACTTGGAAATATGGCTTGCGACACGTTTTGGCATGTGCCAATGGCACGTGCAGCCATGTTGACCTAGTTGCAAGTCTTGCAAACCTAGGGCGCAATGTTGGCGTGGGCCAAAGTCATAGCGACTTGGAAATATGGCTTGCGACACGTTTTGGCATGTGCCAATGGCACGTGCAGCCATGTTGACCTAGTTGCAAGTCTTGCAAACCTAGGGGCGCTATGTTGGCGTGGGTCAAAGGCATAGCGGCTTGGAATTTGGCGTTGTTGTCATGGTGCGCAGGTGCGGCTTGGTTAGGCATGGTTGCCATGGTGCGCAGAGCGCGCTTGGCTTGGCATGGTTGCCATGGTGCGCAAGATGCGGCTTGTTTTGGCATGGTTGCCATGGTGCGCAGAGTGCGCGCTTGGTTTGGCATGGTTGCCATGGTGCGCAAAGATGCGACTTGTTTTGGCATGGTTGCCATGGTGCAAAGATGCGGCTTGTTTTGGCATGGTTTCCATGGTGCGCAGAGTGCGGCTTGGTTTGGCATGGTTGCCATGGTGCGCAGAGATGCGGCTTGTTTTGGCATTGTTGCCATGGTGCTGAAGATGCGGCTTGTTTTGGCATTGTTGCCATGGTGCGCAAAGATGCGCTTTGGTTTGGCATTGTTGCCATGGTCGCGAAGATGCGGCTTGGTTTGGCATTGTTGCTATGGTGCGCAAGATGCGGCTTGGTTTGGCATTGTTGCCATGGTGCGCAGTATGCGGCTTGGTTTGGCATTGTTGCCATGGTGCGAAGAGTGCGGCTTAGTTTTGGAATTAGGGTTCTGTGTTGAAAACCCTAACTGGGTATTTTGAAAAAAACCCTATTAATTATTTACACTTGAGTTAAATGCTCTTATTTAATGTGTTGCGGGTAACACTAGGTCATGGGGTTTTTACGATTTTACCCCTTGTCTAAAAACCACCATCAACATTAAGTCCCTCGCTTAGTTTCGGAACAGGGCTTTGTTGGAGGTAAGCATAAGATGGTGACAAACTATTAACAACAAACCGTAAAGAAAATTGAAAGGAGGCTCTTGTCTCGACCTTTTATAAATAGGATTTGGAATCCTTGCCTTTGGTCGTTCCGCACAAGTCGGAGGCTGGCACAATTGGTAGGCCCGATGCAGCCTTAGGCGACGCTCGGGAAGTTGGCGTGAGTTGGGAACCGAGTGGGCTAGTCGGGTGGGACCGGCGCGAAGTGTAGAAACCGTTCGTGCTTGCAGGCGTGACTTGGGCGGCATTGGGAGGTCGGCGCAATTGGTGGGGCCGGCCCAATCTTGGAAACCATGCTTGCGGGCGTGACTTGGGCGGCATTGGGAAGTCGCAATTGGTGGGGCCGGTCCAATCTTGGAAACCATGCTTGCAGGCGTGACTTGGGCGGCATTGGGAAGTCGCAATTGGTGGGGCTGGTCCAATCTTGGAAACCATGCTTGCGGGCGTGACTTGGGCGGCATTGGGAAGTCGCAATTGGTGGGGCTTGGTCCAATCTTGGAAACCATGCTTCTGGCGTGACTTGGGCGATGGCGTTGCTGGTTAATCGAGTGTGCTAGCCGGTGAGACCGATGTAAACAAGGAGGGAGTTTCTTCCGATAGCAAAGTTTTTATCTTGCTTTCCTTCACGTGCGGCTTCAATTAGGGCATTATTCATGCTAAAATCTGGAAGCGTTATGTCTCTCATTGCTTCCTTTCCTTTTAAGGTTCCGCATTCGTATCCAAAAATAATAGCATCGTCTCCTCGTTTGAGAAAAGGGTTTTTGTTGATTCCCTTTTCCTTTGCTTCACGGGTGCGTTTTCTTCTTCTTCCCCCTTTTTTTTTGCCATCCTATTTTTGTATGCGTGTAGACAGGATGGAATTTGATCATCTTTCCATTTCTTGCAGTGTATGATGGGATCTTCCAGAGACGGCCGTGCCTTTAACCTTTTGGGAAAGGACTTCAGAATCGGCGGAGATCGATCTTCTTCTCTTGAGGAGGTATCGGTCTGGGTTGAATCTTTGTTCCATGAAGCTAATGAAATTATTAAGGACCTCCCTCCCATCTATCCCCACGAAGAATAGGTGCATGTTCGGACCCCCTTGGGTTCAATGGACGTGGAGGAGAACGCCATGGTTCTCGATTTTGATGTGGATGAATCAGCAAACTTTCTTGAAGCGTCAATGAGAAAACTTTCGAAAGAGCGTATGATATGAGCGAGACAACCTTTGAAGTTGATGCCAAAAGTGTTATTGACGATATGGGAGGCGTCATGGTGGCGTATGCCGGAATAGTTGTCGGGAGGACACCTGCTGCTGCTGTGGGCTGCTTCTGGGATGGGATGTTAAGGTTGCCGCCGAGTGGAACCTTTGTTGCCCGAAGGATTCTTTGGGGAAATGCTTGAAGATAGCTTTGCTCAAGAGACTTGCGCTCCGTCCTTCGAGGGCTAGTTCCTCCTTTTGTTTTTTCTGTTAGTTGTTTAGTTCCCCCGATGTTTTTCCTTCTCTTTTTTTTTGTAAACACACCTTTTCCCTTCTTCTTCATCAAGAACCTTTTGCTTCATATATATATATTTTTTGAAAGGGGTGGTATGATGGCTCTGCAATGGTTTTCTGGGTTCTTCTCGATGTATTTCTCTCGATATCTGGAAGGATTCGCTTCGGGAAGAGATATATTTATTTTATTTTATTTTTTTATTTTTTTGACAAAAGGGTAGATCTCAGGGAAAAAATACAAACTACAGTGTATTCATCCCTGGGAAGTACAAATAATTATTAAGAGGAATGATTCAAAGGAAGTACTGAAAAGGGGAGTGATTGGGAAATACAGTATTTTAGGGATTGGATTCCTTGAGCCATCGCGAGTGAACTATCACGCCTTCAGTGTGTCGGTATTGATGAGTTTGCAATATCCTCCCAAAAGGGTATCCGCAACTGTATAGCTCGCCTTCACCTTCCTCGGGCAAATCCATCTTTTTGTCATCCTCCCAACTTGAAACGAGCTTTCCTTAATCACTATATCTCCGATTGAAAACGGGTTCGGACGTCGTGTAACCATTTGAGCCTTGGCTTCGTTGGTTTCGCGAAGCTTCCAAGCACGGCAAAGTGTTCGAATGGTCCAGCTCCCCATTCACATTTTTTGACAAATGTTCGTTAGGTTGTTTGCCGAGTCCCCATGACAGAATGGGGAAAGAAAAGGTCGATTGCGTAAAAGGTTGCTCGGTCGACTTACTTGCATTTGAAAATCATGAGCTAGCGCCTAACGGGTCCTCTTCGGACGCTGGGTTTCTTCAATAGCTCGTTGATGTGATAACCCGCGGACGATTTTGTCGGAAATCCCCTTCGGGCAGGGATGTCGGCAGAGGTGTACGCCCGATTTTGCCTTGTTGTCGAGTGCCCATAAGCGTCCCAAAATCATGTCATGATCTAGTTCTTTGACGATGTGGAACTTGTTGTGCGTTATAGCGTCTCCTATCTCGATATCTAGGTCGATGTAGCCATGCGCGTTCAAAGCCTCTCCTCTCAAGCTCTTAATCACAGACGGGAAATAGGTAGCGTCTTGCTTTGTAAATCCGGGTCGCCTTTAGTGTCTTGAAAGTGATGATGTTGTGGTCGAGGTCGTGTAATGCATGAGCGTGTCGTCAAGTTCGCACCTCTTAAACGGGACGTGGTCAGCAGTCCCAGTTCTCCACTTCGCTTGTTTGGGAATCTTGGGCCCTCGGCGTGAATTCCGAGGGGAGAAAAGACGCGTTTGCGGATACAACACGATTGAGAGCTGCGAAAATATCTTGGCACTCGAACCTTGGAGAGATAGAGAATTTCGCATATATGTCGCATCATGGATTGCACAAAGATCGTGCACCGAGTCCCCAGAGGAACCGGTTTCTTATTGGGAGTGGGTCTCGATGCACTCTTTCGTCTCTAGCCGGAGTTCTCCCGCTTCTATCCTTTCCTTGAAAATATGCTTTAACTGCTGCAATCGCTAGTCGGGTGGTGAACGAACCCGTGGTAATGGCGGTATTTGGGATTTGCCATCTCAACTTTCGGTTGGTGGACGTCTAGGCGGTGGTCTGATGACATCATCTTGAACCCGGAGCTTCTGAGGTCAATCTCCTCCTCGATGGGGAATGGGAAATCAAGGACATTTCCTTCGGTCCCACGATGCCGCACAAGAGTTTTAGTGGCGATCTTCCGCAAGGGCTCTGCCGCGCCGGCGCTTCACGTTTTGGGGTGGCTCGTAGTTGCGGCTTTCCTTTTTCCTCTTTCGTTCACTATGTTCACGGAGGATGAGCCGGCATTAAATTGTTTGCTGATGAGGCGCCTACTCCCGCGAAGTTTCGCGTGCGTCTTGATTCTCGAGTTGGCCTAGTCCTTTCCCGAATCTTTGTGTCCGTTGTTGCAGATCGTCCTGCGGCCTCATGGAGTTCGAGAATGTTTGGAAACGCAAGTTTTCTAGCAGGGCGCGGTGAGATCGGGACCATACCATTGATGCACGCGTTTACCAATTGTTGCTCTGGCCACGTTTGGGTCGTGGGCGATCGAGTGCTTGAACCCTCGAACCTTTTGACGAAATCATTCGGATGTTCGTTATCCCACCGGTACATTCTCCCGAGGTCTGAAAAGGTAACTTGTTCGAGACACGAAGAAATACTTCTGTAAAACGCGGTGACCATGCTACTCCGAGTTGGGAATCTTTGTTCGGTGGGATCTTTGTTGTACCATGTATACGCCATTAGGTAAGTGATTTTAAAAATTCCCTAAACGAAGAACGTGATTATATTCATGTTCACCCAAGATTCCAGAAACGAGAAACATGTTAGCGTGCATTCCCTGACACCATCATACATGGTAAATTGAGGGGAAGAGTACCCCCTTGGGAGAGGGATTTTCTGTATTTCGGACGAGTAAGGGGGTTGGTGATGATGTACATCAAACTCATCATGCTTGATTCAGGTCACGTAGGAGTTGTTCCAAATCCTCTCTCGTGACGAAATTTGGTAGTTGATTTCTCTCCAACGGGACTCTAGTGCGAGTTTCTTCATCCGTGGAGGCGTGCCCCGAGGCGCCGGCGTCGGGGTTGTTGGAGATGTTTAGCGTCTCGAGGATGCGACTCACGGGTAGTCGCTCCGTGTGGTTTTGAGAAAGGTGAGCACCTCCTTTTGTGTTGAAACCATGTCTGTCTCGGGGCTCGCGAGCGTCTCCGTCATTCCATCAAATCGGCGATGGTGACGTAAGGGCGACTTCTCTCTAGTCCCTCCGGTCTCGTCCCGTCGGCGGGGTAATTGGAGCCTTAGTTGTCTGGAGGCGCCATCTGGGGAAGAAGCATTCGGGGTCGCGGTGGCGGCCTAGCCCCGGTGGATCGGGGGCGTGACACCCAAGTGATATTCTCGTTGCCGTGATTAGAGGGTTGTGCAGACGCTAGAGGAGGCGGCTCCGGCCTGGTGATAGGCGGTGTTACACTTGAAGGAGTGCATTCGATGTTACTGTTGTCAGCTGGTGAGGTAACAATGTTATGGGGGGAGACGCCAACATCAGGAATGCGTTCTACGTTTATGTTCTATGCATGGCCGCTCGATCGAGTTCCACCATGTTGGGATTTGGCGTTCGGAAACGAAATCGGAGATGGAGTTGATATTGTAGCCGATAGATCAATCCTCCCGCCGTGGTCGCCAATTGTTTATGGGTAAAAATCGTTTACGCGATTTCGGTAAATTCAGTAGGTGAGTGAGAAACTGGTTCAAACCCTAAACAAATGTGCTCGCACGTGAGCACTTTATAGATTCGAGAGATCATCCGTACAAGTCCGGCCTAAACCAAGAAATGGCCGTTCAGACTTGCTTCGGTCACAAAGTGGAGGAGAAGGGTTGATTTGGGGAGGGAAGCAAAGAAAGGTGTTGAGGAGAGTAGTATCTCGACTTGTATCAGAAAGTGGAAGCTTAGGAAGCTTGCAAGAGATGGAAGCTTTTGAGAGAGCTTGCAAAGTTGCCTTTCTTAGAGTGTAAGTGTAGTATATTTCTCCTGACCGAGACTTGTTGTCTGGTGGAAATAGGTAAGACCTATTTATACAAGTCGAGTTTGAAACGTACCCTGGCCTCATGAAGGAAGAGAGTAAAGGGTGAAATAATGGGAGGAGGTGGTAACCGCATGGTTTAATGGGCGAAAACGTTTTTCACCATTATTTCCTCTTTTATTTGACCGCTTTATTCCTTTTCACGCTTTCTTAATGTGAGGGTAGTGTACGCCGCATGTCAGGACCGCCAAACCAAAACCCTAAAGAAGCATCCCAGGTTTGTGTTGATGTCTCGAGTGTTGGTTGCATCTTGAGTGCAAGTGGCGCCGCTAGTGGCGCGTGTGGCATGTGCCAATGGCATGTGCGGAATGCCTTGGTGGTAGTTTGCACGATTTGCAAGTTGGGCTACCAGCGTGTGTGCTTGGCATGTGCGATGGCATGTGCGGAATGCCTTGGTGGTAGGTTGAACGGTTTGCAAGTTAGGATACCAGCGTGTGTGTTTGGCATGTGCCAATGGCATGTGCGGAATGCCTTGGTGGTAGGTTGCACGGTTTGCAAGTTAGGCTACCAGCGTGTGTGTTTGGCATGTGCCAATGGCATGCGTGGCCATTAGGGCCGTGACCTTGATACGGAAATTAGCTAGCGAGCATGTTGGCATGTGCCAATGGCATGCGTGGTAAGTTAGGCCGTGACCTTGATAGGGAAACTAGCTAACGAGCATGTTGGCATGTGCCAATGGCATGCGTGGCCGTTAGGGCGTGACCTTGATAGGAAACTAGCTAACGAGCATGTTGGCATGTGCCAATGGCATGCGTGGCCGTTAGGGCCGTGACCTTGATAGGGAAATTAGCTAGTGAGCATGTTGGCATGTGCGATGGCATGCGTGGCCGTTAGGGGCCGTGATTTCGCTAGAAACTAGCGCTTGAGCATGTGGGCATGTGCCAATGGCATGCATGGCCGTTGACCTAGTTGCATGTTTCGCAAGCTTAGGCGCTATATTTGGCGTGGGCCAAAGTCATAGCGACTTGCAAATATGGCTTGCGACACGTTTTGGCATGTGCCAATGGCACGTGCGTACCTACATGTTGACCTAGTTGCAAGTCTTGCAAACCTAGGGGCGCTAGGTTGGCGTGGGCCAAAGTCATAGCGACTTGGAAATATGGCTTGCGACACGTTTGGCATGTGCCAATGGCGCGTGCAGCCATGTTGACCTAGTTGCAAGTCTTGCAAACCTAGGGCGCTTATGTTGGCGTGGCCAAAGTCATAGTGACTTGGAAATATGGCTTGCAACACGTTTTGGCATGCCAATGGCACGTGCAGCCATGTTGACCTAGTTGCAAGTCTTGCAAACCTAGGGCTATGTTGGCGTGGGCCAAAGTCATAAAACTTGGAAATATGGCTTGCGACACGTTTTTGGCATGTGCCAATGGCTCGTGCAGCCATGTTGACCCTAGTTGCAAGTCTTGCAAACCTAGGGCGCTATGTTGGCGTGGGCCAAAGTCATAGCGACTTGGAAATATGGCTTGCGACACGTTTTGGCATGTGCCAATGGCACGTGCAGCCATGTTGACCTAGTTGCAAGTCTTGCAAACCTAGGGCGCTATGTTGGCGTGGGCCGAAAGTCATAGCGACTTGGAAATATGGCTTGCGACACGTTTTGGCATGTGCCAATGGCACGTGCAGCCATGTTGACCTAGTTGCAAGTCTTGCAAACCTAGGGCGCTATGTTGGCGTGGGCCAAAGTCATAGCGACTTGGAAATATGGCTTGAGACACGTTTTAGCATGTGCCAATGGCACGTGCAGCCATGTTGACCTAGTTGCAAGTCTTGCAAACCTAGGCGATATGTTGGGCGTGGGCCAAAGTCATAGCGACTTGGAAATATGGCTTGCGACACGTTTTGGCATGTGCCAATGGCACGTGCAGCCATGTTGACCTAGTTGCAAGTCTTGCAAACCTAGGACGCTATGTTAGGCGTGGGCCAAAGTCATAGCGACTTGGAATATGGCTTGCGACACGTTTTTGGCATGTGCCGATGGCACGTGCAACCATGTTGACCTAGTTGCAAGTCTTGCAAACCTAGGACGCTATGTTGGGCGTGGGCCAAAGTCATAGCGACTTGGAAATATGGCTTTGCGACACGTTTTGGCATGTGCCAATGGCACGTGCAGCCATGTTGACCTAGTTGCAAGTCTTGCAAACCTAGGGCGCTATGTTGGGCGTGGCCAAAGTCATAGCGATTTTGGAAATATGGCTTGCGACACGTTTTGGCATGTGCCAATGGCATGTGCAGCCATGTTGACCTATTTGCAAGTCTTGCAAACCTAGGGCGCTATGTTGGCGTGGGCCAAAGGCATAGCGGCTTGGAATTTGGCGTTGTTGTCATGGTGCGCAGGTGCGGCTTGGTTAGGCATGGCTGCCATGGTGCACAGAGTGCGGCTGGCTTGGCATGGTTGCCATGGTGCTGTGATATGCGGCTTGTTTTGGCATGGTTGCCATGGTGCGCAGAGTGCGGCTTAGATTGGCATGGTTGCCATGGTGCGCTGTGATGCGGCTTGTTTTGGCATGGTTGCCATGGTGCGCGATGTCTGCTTGTTTTGGCATAGTTGCCATGGTGCGCAGAGTCGGGCTTGGTTTGGCATAGTTGCCATGGTGCGCAGAGATATGCGGCTTGTTTTAGCATTATTGCCATGATGCATGATATCTCTGCGGCTTGTTTTGGCATTGTTGCCATGGTGAAGATATCACGGCTTGGTTTGGCATTGTTGCCATGGCGTGCAGTGATGCGGCTTAGTTTGGCATTGTTGCCATGGTGCTAAAGATATGCGCTTGTTTTGGCATTGTTGCCATGGTGCGCAGATGATACGGCTTGGTTTGGCATTGTTGCCATGGTGTGAGATGCTGGCTTGGTTTTGGCATTGTTGCCATGGTGCTAGGTGCGGCTTAGTTTTGGAATTAGGGTTACGTGGTTGAAAACCTAACGGTATTTTGAAAAAATACCCCTATTAATTATTTACACGAGTTAAATGCTCTTATTTAATGTGTTGCGGGTAACACTAGGTCATGGGGTTTTACGATTTTACCCTTGTCTAAAAACCACCATCAACTTTGCTCACCATTATCTACGGTTATGATAAGATATATAATTTGGATCAACGCTTTAAAAAGTTTAGAACTAAATCAAATATAATTTCTGGTTGAAGATGTTTTCCTTTTATTTCCTCAAATTAAGGAAAATTTGGTCTTTAAATCAGAAAAAAACAACTTCCACAAAAGATGCACACCAAAGTTATCATTGGAGATGCTCTTAGAGCTTCTCCAATGGAATGGATGTGAAGATAAATGTCTAAATCCATAGGATAGACATTCATTTTTCTTAAATCCTTCTCCAACCCCAACTTCTTAAATCTATGTGAAGATGACATGGCTTAGTCTTTGTTAGACGTTGTCAATGTGACATTCACCTTGGCAATGTCAAGCTATCTTGGTAAGCTTTTTACTTCACTAAATTAATTCCAATATATAAAATAACCATTTTTGGTTCTAATAAAATATTTAAATTACTAAAAATAAAATTTACATTTAATGAAAAAAAGGATCACAAGAAACATTGTTGGAGATGAATTATTTTTTTCACCTAAACTTAAGGAAAAATTGGAATGAAAATGTCATCTCTACAATTGGAATCACACACAACAACCATTGGAGAAGCTCTTAGAGGATGTATTCCTAACTGCTAGCCATGTCATCTCTATAATTGTTTACACCTACCTGTTGGAAACAATTTTTTAGCCAAAAAGTCTAAAATCCTACGTGGCCTAAGAAATAGGGATGTTAACAACGTCCTGTTGGAGATGCAGCTTGACAGTGTCGATCTGCCAAAACAAACAAATTCAGGGGCAAAGAGATGCGGATGTATTACTGATAGCACTCTAATCCAAGATAAGGGCTAGATGTTTTATTTTAGCCCATATTGTATACTGCATCTATAAGGAGGAGAAAGTTCGACCTAACAGATTAAAAGATTCAAAACCCTAGTTAGGGTTTTCCTCTCAAACTTTAGAGGAGAAAAGAAGCATCATGTCAAGCTGCTTGCCAGAAGATGTCTATCTGGAGATCCTCACAAGGTTACCAGTGAAATCAATATATGTATGTAAGTGCGTTTGCAAGCCTTGGTATCATAGAATTTCTAATCCTAGTTTTGCTAAGATGCACCTTAATCATGCTAAACAAAGAAAAACACTAGTCTCATGTTTAAAAGTCTCGACCAAAGTACAGGAAAGAGACAATAGTACATTCTATAAGTTATGATTCATTACTACTGAGTGAAATCAATGATAAAATTGTGGAAATAGATTTCCCGAACGTTTTAGCTTGGTCAGACGAGTTGGTTGGCTCTTGTAATGGCCTGGTTTGCTTCAAGTCATGGAACGAAGAAGGGAAATTCGTTGGTCTTATTTGGAACCCAGCCACTAAAGTGTACAGGAAAATACCAAACTCAGCAAATAAGGGTGGCACGAAGTGCATAAGTGGTTTTGCATATAATCAAAAGACCGACGATTACAAGGTTATAAGTATCTTAAGTAACCTTTATAGACGTAAGGGCAATTCTTTTGTTGATACCTATACATTAAGATCTAATTCGTGGAATGGCAGTCGAACAGTGCCTTACAAGTTTTGTACACAAAATGGGGTGCTCGTTAATGGAACTTTACACTGGTTTGTCAAAAAGCATAACAATGATTCCATGTTAATAGTCTCTTTTGATACCAGTAGTCGTCGGAATTTCAATGAAGTACCACAAACTAAAGAACTGTTAGATAGTACGCAGCGACGGTCAAAGAATATGGGAGTTTTGGATGAATGCCTTTGTGTGGTTGCTAACAATTTTGTTAATGTCAAAGTTTGTTTTGAAGTTTGGGTGATGCAAGAATACGGAGTTCAAGAATCTTGGACTAAACGTTACAATATCATATCCGATGATGAGAGAATTACGAACAACTGCTATTTGAATCCTATGTGGTCTTTCAAGAAGGAGGTGAGATTCTTTTCCGCTCTAGTGCAGTTAACCTAGGATACTTACTGTATGACCCAAAAGATGGAAGTCTTAAAGAATTAAATCTTAAAGAATTAAACTTGCGTGGTATAAAGTTATGGAGCAAAGTGAATTATTTTGAAAGCTTAGTTGCACTTAACTCGGGTCCTTATGTAGGGGAATCAACAGGAAGATGGAGAAAAAGAAGCTTTTGATAATTAATTACTATATAGCACCAAAAACGTGACTAAAAAATCATCACCCATGGATTTACCTTCATGATGGAAAGCGGTAATTCATCTGATAATTTTGTTGTGCTGGGAAGAAGAGGTATTTAGTTTATCTACTGACCAGTTGATTTTCAACTTTGAAACAACTATTAGTTCTTTAGATCTCTTCTTTTGTGTTCAACAACCATTGAGCAGCCGTTTTGACGATGGATTAAGTTCTTGCCATTAGCCACTGCGATCAGGACCCCCTTTTCCAGGCTTTAAAGTAGACGAAAGAGTCCCCTGTTACTTCGTCGTTCTTTAATTTGTATGAACAACATAAAAACCTTCCGGGGAGAAGAACAGGCAAGATTCATGAAAATATATTCAACAACTACAGAGCAGCGGGTTCGTCTTCAACCTAACGACCGACTTAAACAATGGTAAGATATTCTGTCAAGCAAGTTAATTATGAGCATTTTTTTAACCACCCAAACATTATTATTATTTTTTTCAATTTCCATTCACATAATTTATAAGAGCTGATACTAGCTCTATTAAAGGGTCGATACCGGTCCATATAGGACGAAAAGATCACGGCCATTGGATCAATGGACCGGTATCGCCCTAGTAGAGATGGTATCGGACCTTATGAATCATGTTCATTCAATACATTCAGAAGTTCCACTATTTAGATTTCGCTTCATGTCCATTCAATACATTCAGAAGTTCCACTATTTTGATTTCGCTTGTAATGGTCTGGTTTGCTTAGCAAACGACTAGAGGGAATTTGCTTGTCTTGTGAATCCAGCCAGTAATAAAGAGTACAAGAAAATACCTAACCCAGCAAATAAAAGTGTGAGGCACTTTGAGTGCGTATGTGGTTTTGGTTATGAACATAAGGCTAACGATTACAAGATAATAATTACGTCGAGTGATTTTAGTAAACCTGCAAGCAGTTCTTTAGTCCATATCTATACATTAAGATCAAATTCATGGAAAAATTGTCAAACTATGCATTCTACGTGTTCTTTTAGCACATAAAGTGGGGTGCTTGTTAATGGAACTTTACACCGGTTTGTCAAAACACATGATGTTAGATATTTTGAATAGAATTATGTTAGTTATAATTGAAGGTTTGTTTAGAGATGTGACCCACCATGAATGGACTCTTACAAGAGATGTGACTCTTCGTGAAGAGACACTATGTCCTTTCCTAAGAGACACCAATCAAGTATATAAACCCCACTCATGTTTCATTCTTGTACAGAAAAAAGCACGCACAAAAATCTGATTTCTCTTGCATTCATTGTTGTCATAGTATTGAGAGATAAACACTAAACTTGGTTCGCTTGTTTCCTTGAGTTTGGAGTACTTCTACTCGAGGAAGAAAGATCGTTGTATCCTGGGAGACGTTTCGCAAGTAAGAACCCATTAGCACCGGAGTAGGGCGAATTTCGTCTTAGGGATAGAGTATCTAATACTCGACTCGATCTATACATAGGTTCTAGTCTTCTTATCTCCCTGGTTTCTTTTTCTTATTCTTGGTTTTCGTATCTGGCATCAACATCAGTCGCATATTAAAGGAGAAGATATCCAACACATGACAAAGACTTCTTGTCGATCATCTCCTTTAGTGATGAGAACTTCAATGAAGTTCCCCAAACAGAAGAAGTATTAGAGAAAATGCAACAACGGTCGTTGAGTATGGGAGTTTTGGAAGAGTGCCTTTGTTTAGTCGTTAAAATTATTGTTGAAGTTTGTTTTGAGGTCTGGGTGATGTGAGATTACGGAGTTCAGGATTCTTGGAGTAAACGTTATGTCATATCCGATGTGAGAATTATGAGCAACTGCAATTATTTGAAGCCTATGGGTCTCTCAAGAAGGGAGGTGAGATTGTGTTTTGCAGGAATCTGGTAATCTAGAATTGTATGACCCAAAAAATAGAAGCGTTAAAGAACTAAACTTGTGTGATGCAAGGTTATGGAGAAGATTGAATTATTTTGAAAGCTTAGTTTCACTTAACTCTGGTATATATTTAGGCAGAAATCAAGAGGAAGAAGATTGAGATTAGTGCTTACAGAATATCGTGCACTTGATTTAATTCGAGTCGTGTCACGATTCAGGATTCGGAAAACATTAGTTTTAGCATGTTTGTTATGGGATGACCATTGGCAAGACATCTTCCTATTCCTAAATGATAAAAATTTCAGTTAATATTCTTGTCTCAAGTTTCTATATACTCCCTCCATTACTTTTTAATAGGCTGGTTTGGTTTTTAAAGAAAATTAAGGAAATTAAGAAAACTAATCATTAAAAGTGGTCCTCATGACACTTGTCAATAAAAGAAGTGAATTGAAATGGTCCCCATGACACTTGTTAGCAAAAGAAGTAAAGTGAAATGGTCCACATGATACTTGTCATCAAAATAAGTTAAGAGTATAGTGGTCCCTAAAAACTAAAGTAACATTTGACTTTCCCAATTAGGAAACCAGCTTATTTTTTTTGAAATATTTATTTATAGAAACCAGCCTATTAAAAAGTAATGGAGGGAGTATTCAATTTTTTTTTTTTTTTTTACCTTATTCGCAGCTGTATAATGGTGTCCAGAGTTGTATATCATGCTGTCCTCCAGGATGAGATGTTAAACGTTTCCCGACTCTATATATCTTATTAGAGAAGGCCCGTAAGTGTTGGTTCATGATTTAGGTTTCTTACAGATTAGAAGGCTAGTAAGGAATCAGCTAATTAATTAATTTTTCAGGGTCATGATCATTTTTGTGTGGTAGGAGGACATTCTCATTATTTATCTTCCTAAAATACAATGTACGTATTTCCTGAGATCTGCTGCATAACTGAAATCTCACAAATAAAGGTCCATCCTCATAGATGACCTTAGCTTCTGTTCTTCAGGGTGGTTGGGCACCATATATGAAGTTAGGGAGGACACTGGTGGAAATGATTTTTTTTTTAAGACTGATTGGTCCTTAAGAAAATAACGGACATCGCTGCATTAGATAGGATCGTATTTATGGGTTATCGACATTGCCGTGGCATTCTTAAGTTATTGAACCGTGACACTGAATCCAGATGCTATAGATGATTTTGCAAAACATTACTCAGGGTAATGAGAAAAAAAAACGTGAGCATTATAGTATTTACAAGAATGCAGTAGCAACTAGTATTATGACTGTGCATTTTGTCCTCCCATCACAGTCTCCCAGAGGAAAAACGAAGTCGAAAAGTGATCTTGTGTTTAACACTAATTTAGATACAATGTCTTAATGTGGACTGTAAGTCCTTGAAATGCCCATTTGAATTCACGTGACACATTCTTAGAGGTTACTTGCACCAGTCATGCATGAGGAGAGATAGCGGTAGTGCATGTTTCAGACCTGCAGTAAATGAGGAAGATAAGAAAATGCGAGGAACTAACACCATTTACTACTACTACAAGGTCTGTCGTTTGATAAGTAAATGTGGCACATTTAACTAGACAATTTTCACATTCAATTCTCTCCCATTCTTCCCATTGAATAACCATACTCATAAATAAGAGATTAATGAAGTCAGAAGCATGCTTATCTGCTGCCTGCCTCGAAATGCTTCACTACACTCTAGCTAGCTGTATGAGACTACTAATGCAACTTCAACTAACAATATTGAAAATCTATTTATGATGAGACCATGTCCAAAGTAGAATCGTAGTGATAGTAGTGAAAGAATCATTTTCTCACCGGAGATGAGTACTAGTAGAAATCCTTCAAATGTTGTGAGATTTGGTTTTGTAGTTTTACTTCTTTTGATCAGTCTAATCTTAACAATCACTGAAGCAGGAAGAACTCATCCTCATCAGAATATTCAAATAAGACAAGAAGATGTTGAACATGATGAGAAACGAGCAGTAACTAGTAACAGGAGAAGAAGTGGTGGTGGTAGTACTAACAGAAGAAGAGGTGGTGGTAGTGGGTCAAGAAGAGGTGGTAGTAGTGGGCGGTCGAGAGGAGGAACACCAAGAAGACAACAAAGTTGTGATCCTTTGTATCAGTATCTGTTTGAAGATTGTGGTTCATGGCCATTTCCTTCATCTCCTTCGCCTGATAATCCTTTTCTTACAACCCCGCCACCTCGGCCACCGCGCCGTCGCCCTGTAGTGCCACCACCTTCATCACCTCTTCCTCCTCCATTACTCCCTTCTCCACCTCCGGTTGTTCCAGTTTTACCCTCTCCTCCTCCTTTGGTTCCTCAACCACCACCTTTAGTTGCATCCCCACCACCGCTAGTTGCTTCACCACCACCAACTATCGTCGCTTCACCTCCACCTACTGTCGTTGCTTCACCTCCACCAGCTCAAGTTGCTTCGCCTCCCCCGTTAGTTCCTTCACCTCCACCACCAACACCTTCACCTCCACCACCGTTAGTACCCTCACCACCCCCACCAACACCTTCACCACCAGCAATACCACCCGGTGTTATAATTCCTCCCCCATTACCACCTATATCACTTCTGCCCCCATGGTTATCCCCACCATCTGATGGTGGTGGCGGTGGTGACAATAATCAACCAGGACAGTTAGTATTTTCACCACCACCATCTGATGGTGGTGGCGGTGGTGACAATAATCAACCAGGACAGTTAGTATTTTCACCACCACCATCTGATGGCGGCGGCGGCGACGATATGCCACCTGAGTCATTAGTATTTTCACCACCACCTTCTTTTACTTTACCACCACCATCTGATGATGATAGTGGTGGCGATGATATTCCACCTGAGCCAATAGTCTTTTCACCACCGCCGTCTTTCTCGTTACCACCACCATCTGATGATAGTGGTGGCGATGATATTCCACCTGAGCCATTAGTCTTTTCACCACCACCCTCCTTTTCTTTACCACCTCCAATAGATGATGGTGGTGGTGGTGCTGATATTCCACCAGAGCCATTATTGTTTTCTCCACCACCATCTGATGATGATTACATTCCTCCAGCTGAGCCAGTTTCCCCAATTTTTACTACACCACCAACACCTGATATACCTTTTCCACAACCTCCTAATCTAGACCCACCATCATTTGATCCTAACATTCCAGATACTAACCCAACACCATTAGTACCAAATACCCCAGTTGTGGATGATCAACCCACTTTGCCACCATCTTTTCCTTTTCCACAGTCACCTAACTTAGACCCACCTTCATTTGATCCTAATATTCCAGACACTAATCCATCACCATTAGTACCAAATAATCCTGTTGTTGATGATCAACCCACTTTGCCACCATCTTTTCCGCCTCCACAGTCACCTAACTTAGACCCACCTTCAACAGTAATTCCCGACATTCCAGACACTAATCCAACACCTCTAGTACCGGATAATCCTGTTTTTGGTGATCAACCACAACCCATTACAGAGCCAAGTGCACCATCTCTTCCTTTCTTACCTCCATCTGATGATAATCCACCACCTTCAACTGATTCTCCTCCTTTCAAGAACTGAAACATGCTTGTTGAATTGTTGTTCAATACTATATCTTATAGAGATAATTATAGCGTTCCTACTTGAACTATTTTTTTTTTTTTTTGGTTCATTTCTGAAGTTATTGTGCTACAGAGACTTAAACCAGATAATAAAATATAGTCAGTTTGTGAATTTTTTGATCTGTTATTGTATTTCCACTGTTTATTATTATCTAGAACTGGCCTGAATCTGAGAAGAAACTAAAACGGAAATTCAGTTTATGGCACCATAGAAATGAATGAACATCAACATTGTATTAAATCTACAATTCAGTTTACATCACACTGAATTCAGTTCATAACACAACCTGAATTCTATATAGTCAAGTTTAAAAATCAACAATAATACTTGATAACCAGAAAAATGAATTTAGTAGTATCTAATTACAAATTACTGGCTATAGTTTCCAAGTTTTTGTCATCTCAGCGACCATGAATTGGCAGGCTTAATTAATGATCTAAGTTGGATCACCGGCTATAGCAGCGCCAGCCTACTCTTTCCACACATTTAAATACAAAAATTGAACTGTTTCGTTCTGCCGGATACTGAGAATTATGTAAATTCGCAAACGCCATTGCTTACTAACTTCAGAGCCGATCCCGTGCGTATGATAGGGCCCTGTGCGAACTTAATCGCAGGGCCTTCCTACGTTCAAATTTTTTTCCCGACAATTCCGAATAGCAATGATAAAATGAAACTAAGACGATTAATATATATATATATATATAGCTAGCATTAGCATAAACATAACAAGTTCTTTACCGTTATAAGCATTGCTTTTATACATATTGTCTAGTTCAACAAAAAAAAAAGGGTCCAAAAAGAGATTGTCCGACTGGTTTTTCTAGTATTTACCGTCCGTATCTATGTAAGTGACTTCAAGTTCTCCCATCTGTGAGTTAGTTAACCAAAATATATGTACCTGAAAGACATAAAGACTAAAGTTGTTAGTAAACCAAAAATACAAATGGAAGACTTCAGAAGATTAATATCAAATTGGAGTATGACATGCATATATACCATTCAGAAGATCATCAACGGAAATTTAGCCGTCTTGAATTCACTGCTGCAAAATCATCGATTAATGAATCAATATCAACGTCGTCAAGAAGACTATGCTCAATCGATATCATAGCCAGCCCATTGAGTCTTTCTTGGGCCATGGTAGTACGTAAAAACGATTTCAGGATGTTTAATTTTGAAAAGCTTCTTTCTGCCGATGCCATTGTAGAATGGAATTGTTAAGAGTACTTTATATGCAATAGATGTAATCGAAAGCTATCTTGACGTTTTTATGAAATTAAATATACCAACTGCTGTGGTTATTTCCCTTAGTAATAGTTCGTAAAACTTTCAACTCGGCAAACAAATCGTTTGCATCAATATCCGACACTTCCTCGTGTCTTAGAGCAAACTTCAAGATTATCACAACGAGCTTTCAACTGATCATCATCCATTGAGTTTAAAGTATCCGAACTAAACAAAAAACCAAATATGTCGTCACGGGCTTTATATTGCTCAAACCGTCTTTCAAGTGAACTAATAGCTTGATCAACAATCTGCAAGAAAAACTTAGTTCGAAAAGATTCTTCAGCTGATTGAACTGTTTCCTCACAGTTTCCAATATCATCAAAAAATTGTGTTTTATGAATTATACGACCCACATGAAAATCAGCTTCAACTCCCAATTGATTAGCAATATCTTTGGCAGTGGTTAAGGCCTTCCCAAATTCCTTATCTCTATAGTTTTGAAAATATTTTAGAAGTCCTTTCACTTGACGATAGCATCGTCGATAAGCATATCCTTAAACCGCAATGATTTACTAACCAAGTTTACAAAAGATTTAACAAATCATACCAAATCACCATGCTTAATAGAAACTCAAAATTTCCAACACTATGTTTTGCTAAGTTTTTCGCTTTAAACTTAGGCAGATATCCTTGTCATCACCATTATCTCCTACTTTAAGCAAAGCTTTTCTTATATCAAAAACTTGAAACCTAACTGCCTTCACACTTTCAATGTGACTTTCCCATCTCGTATCCGACAATGGTTTGACGGTATAACCTTTCACATATTCTTTGAAAATATCCCACCGTTTTTGTAGATGCAGAAAAAATCTTGTAAATCGATTTAATGTTTCAAAAATATGTAGCTCCCCTTACAAGAACGTGCCATATCAAGAAGTGTTAAATTTAAACAATGAGCCCCACAAGGTGTATACATTGCTCTTGGATTCACAGCCAACAACTTCTTTTGTACACCATTTTTGCACCCACTCATATTAGCCCCATTATCATATCCTTGAGCACGAATGTTGTTAATGTCAAGATCGAGATCTTCCAAAACACTTTTCAAGACATCAAATAGTCCTTGTGCAGTTGTGTCAACTACTTTTTAAGAATCCCATGAAGTATTCTTGAATTTTATTGGACTTTCACTAGTATCTACACACCGAATAATCAAAGACATTTGCTCTTGGTGGCTCGCATCCAGAGTACAATCAAGCAATATAGAAAAATACTTGGCAGCTTTAATTTTCTCAATGATGGCACTTTTGATTTTAGAAGCTAGCAAATCAATCAACTCATTTTGGATCTTAGAACTAAGATAATTGTACCGAATTTCATTATTTTTAATTCTTCTCATATGTTCTTTCATTACTGGATCCCACTCTGCAATCATTTCAATCAAACCTAAAAATTTCCATTACTAATTTCATACACTTTCTCATTTGTTCCTAAAAGCCAAGTTATGTATGCTAAGATATTTCACAACGGAAATAATTCTCTTCAATACTTGCTTCCAGTGTTCCCTATCTTCATTAATCCGACGTTGAAGGTGCTTATCAATTGTATCATTTATCTTTAGTCTATCACGCAGCTTCAAGCCAAACTTTCATTTTAACATTGTGTTTCGTACTATTTTCATGCTTACTAACCATTTGACTAAGATGACCCCAAATCATTATACCCCTCATTTGATAAACCACATATCCGAGAACTATTTTTAAACAACTTACACAAATAAAACAAAATACTTTATCTAGTTCTTTTGAATACACAAGCCATTTTCTTTTGTCATATTCTTCACCATTAGGTAAAATTCTAGTATAACAAGTTGAAGAGAAGTATCTTAATCGTTTATCCTTGGGACCTTTCTTTATATTTGGGTCTCTAAGAGGGCCTTTTTCCACTAAAAAGATCTCTAGAGTTTGTGTCAAGATTACCCCATCTAGGATCATATATCCACATATACCGAGAGGAGATAGTGAGGTTCACATTCAATATCGTCTCTACCTATATCTTCCCTATCAGAAACATCTTCACTTTCATTGACAACTATATTAGAACTTCTTCATGAACATTCTCAGTGAGGTCCAAATCATTTTCTATTTCATTACGGTCCAAATTGGGAACAACATTTTCATGTTCGGGCTTAGCTTTGAACTATTATAGGTGGAAGCTAATGAAGAAATCTATCCAATGCCCTCTTTGTGACTCCTTTTAAAGGCTAGATCTTTTTTCTGTTTTAAGCGCTTATCATGACCAGGAGTTTCTTTTCTTAAACTCTTAACCATACTTCACATAGCAGCAAGTAATGATTGTTAATTATTTGTTACCCGATTATAGCCGATTATCCGTAAGCAAAATCAAATAAAAGCAGAAGCAATTCCAGCTCAAGCCCATAACACCTTAGCTTACTGTAAAAAAAAAAAAAAAAGGAAAAACAATTACAAGTTAGAACATAAAGCAATGCCCCAAATTTCAAGTAGCAAAATCCCCCAAATTTCAATTTCAAAATCAACACTAACCCAAATTAAAATATACAACAACAAACCAATTTTCCTAGATCAGTCTACATATAAGAAGTATAAATTTAGTTTCATTAGACAAATCAAAATCCTAAATTGAAAAGTTATCCCAAAATTGATAGTTTACTTACGTTAAACATGAAGATTTGCTCCCTTTTTTTCCATATTGGTATAATCACGATTATACCTTAGCTCTTCTATGAGTAAATTTGAGGATTTTTGTAAGTTCTTGTGAAACAATATAGATGACCAATTGACTAGTTAGACGAAGGGGAAACTGGAAAGAGCGAGCGAGAATGTGACAAGGTGATTGTCCGTCTGTTTTAGAAGAGGAAAGTGAGAGAATGATATGGGGCTTGGTTATTGGGCTTACATAAAACTGAAATAGGCCTAATATATTTTTGGGCAGAATATTTTTATCAACTTATGGGGAGGGGGCATTTGTTCTTAAGATAAAAGGCCCTGGCCAGAGTCGGGCCCTGTGCGGTCGCACACCCTGCACACCCTCAGGCCCGGCTCTGACTAACTTATTATAATTATCCTTCCCTTTTATCCATGCGGTGCGTCGATAGAATAAAGCTAGTCGTGGCTGACTAATTGTTGGAAAATCATCTTCGTTATCAATTCATTACAACTCTTTGTAACATGATTCATTACACTTCATGTGTTACCTGATTCATTACAACTCTTTGTAACATGGTTTTCATTTTAGTATTACATCCCATAATACTAGCACTAAAACAAGAAAAGAATAATAGAAAAAGAGGATCAACTCTAAAGCATATTAAATACAATTACTTGAACCGAAGCTGGTAGATAATTAGTGTTTAGACAGATTAAGAGAAACAACAAACATAGACAAAAAACTAGAAAAATCAATTGTTTTAAACATTGTAAAAAAGGCTGCATTGCCTATACTGTTTCATTTCAAAATGCATGTTGCTTAGAGAGGGCTGCACCAGGATACACTATATTCCTTCTAAATCTCAGATCCATCGATCCGACGCCACAAAAAATAAATGCTACCAAGCAATACCAAGAAAAAAAAAACCCATCGAATTGCCCTCGGACCAACGGCCGATCAATAACCCAGACAACAATGTAATGTAAGCCCATCTAAAATTTTTGCTGGGTCATGGTAATAATATCTCGATTATCAAAAACTCTTAATCTACCGCCCCTCCAACAACACTAAAACAACTTCTCACCAATTTTCTATTGGTGGGGCCCAAAAGTAGGCTCCTATTAATCTCCACTTGGGTGGGGCCTATATTTATTGTGAGAGGTTGTTTTAGTGTTGTTGGAGGGACGGGTATGTGTAGAACCATTGATCTTATTATACAATGCAAAAAGTTATGACTTCATGTCAGAACTAATTAACGATAAAATAGTTGTTATCTAAAAACAAAAAAAAATGGAGTTTCTCTCTCCCTCGGAAAATGGAGTTGTAAGCACATCCATTTGGAAAAAAAAAATGGAGTTTCTCTCTCTCGGAAAAAAACCATTCTCCTAGTTCCATAGTTTTCATCCCTGTTAGATCCTAGTGTCGATCTTAGATCCTAGTTTAGATCCCTTAGTTTGCATTCCTATTCCATAATTTACCTCTAAATTCCTTTTTCATCTTTTCAATCATGTCCTCTGAGCATAGATTTGTCCAAATAGATTGAAAGTTTTTTAGGTTTTCCTGCAAAAAAAACATATTCCATCATCTCCTATCGTCCTCTCTGAATTTTATTCCAATGGATCTACCCATGGTCCTTTCTCTATTCCCTGGCTAAACATCTACAGAGTATCTTCTTTGAAATTGCAAAAACGGAGATGCAGGTAGACGTTTATGGAAATATGAAGATAATCAACACTGGTTCATGGCAAATAAACAATCCAACAATCATGGCTTCTTCCTAAATATTACCCTCTCCAAACCCAATTCAAAGGAAGATCCTATTACATTCTTTGTACTGGCAGAGAATGTTTTGAAGGATGGTTTCTTTGTGGCTATAGCCATGGAAGAAATAATATCCTTTTCCACCACCGTTGGTAAATTTACATCGCAACCTACATCCCACCACAACTTCAAACCTTCATATGCTCAGATTTTAAACACCAAACCCATCTCAAAACCCAGAAACCAAAACCATCAAAAATATCCCGTACATCATAACCATCTTTTTCATCCAAATCATCCCATTAATCCAAAAGTAATCACACCATTTACTTGTGACAGATTGGCTGCTCCAATTTCTGTTCAGACTGAAAATCTCAACAGTATTCACATCAAGCATCTAAATAACTCAAATTCTTTAGGTGATTGGAGTGATTCCTTTATGGTGTCTTCACCTATTCAAATTTCCGATTGGTCAAATGTTGCTACAGCCATATCCCAAGAATTACAGCTCTATTCACTGGCCATTTATCCTATGAATTATTTTCGTGCCATATTTCACACGGATAAGGAGCTCTCATCTCGCTAACCTTGAATTTAAGTTCACTTTGAATTCGTGGTATATTCAGCTTTTAGATGAGATCAAAGAATTTTGGAACACGCCTATTTTTGATACGGATTTTAATCTAGAAATATTTGGAGTTCCTTAGCAGTACTGGTCATCGGAAGTCATGGCAAATTATGTGGGGAAGTTCTTTTGATTGATCTTGCTTCTCTTAGGCTGACAGATTTACGTGGCTTCGAAATACAAAAGGCATCAATTTTATCCCGAGAGTGGTCAATTTGATCACAGATACAGGCAATTTTGTTGCTCATATCTCCATCAGCAAGATTATACAGTCAGCAAGTAAGAGGGTACCGGTGTTAGACAATTCAAATATCCAATATTCAAAGAAAATACCGAATATGGTGGAGAATACTTGGAATGATATTACTCCGCCTGATTCTATGACTACTTATATGCCTTCTCCAATAAGGAAAGTTTCAATACTTACAGCTCGCAAGCCAGGTCATCATGGATCCGGTTCTAAAAAGAAGAGAATCCGCAAACCCAAAAAGAAGAAACCAAATCCATCACCTAGAATCGATCAAATTTGGAAAAAGATTGAGAAGATGACTTTATCAGATGAGCCAGCAGATATGGATATTGATCCTGTCCCTGCATTCATTTGTAGTGTTGATGAAACCTCAGAGGAAACCCGTCAATCAACTCAATATAACCTCACAGAACCTGAAACTTCAAATAAACCAGAAATATCAAAAGCTTTTAGCCTGTACTCTGTGATTGAACCTATACCCAGAACAATCTGTGATCGAATCACCATCCCATTAAACTTTCCTCCTAAACTGTCTTCCTTACCACCTTCAATCCTATCAAACCCACCTCCATCTCCTGTACTATCCAATCTGTCACCTATAATTCTGCCTAATCCATCATCCCCATTTACGAAGTACACTTCATTGATTATCACTCCAGATTTTGTTCATAATTTGAGTTGTAACCCGAGGTTTATCGTACCTAATTGGATTCTCTCAGAGGTTCAGAGACTTTTCAAGATGGGTCTCATTATGGGAATAACCTTTGAGATAATGCCTAATCATTCAATTAGATTTTTAACCCACAAGGTAGTTACTGAAGGTCCGGTAAATAAAATCAGTGGCAGCAACAAAGTGAGTACACCTGAAGTTGTAGAAGATTTTGCTATGCAAACTATCATTTCATTTGATGGAGTACAAAACCTATCCATCCATGAACCTAAAACCAAATATCTTCCTTTGGTTGGTTTAGCAAATACATTCATAGTCCACCTAGATACAGAAGATCTTTCATCCCCAACCTCCACTCCAATTTACCCTCCAGGTTTTGAGCCTACAATCAACGTCACTACAGATGATGCTTCTTCTCATCCATGAATTGGAGAACAAAGTGTGGTACCTAAAAGACTTGCTATAAAATGCAGAAGATTGGGTTTGGATCCAATGACAATCGGTCAGTCAAGTGCCAAAACAAGGAAAGCGTCCAAAAAAAGGGAAACCTCAGTTGATAAATGAATCTTCAAATTCTCACTTGGAATGTCAGAGGTTTATGCTCAGTTAACAGGAGAACCATTGTGAAAAAAATGATACAGCTCACTAAGGTCCCAATTATCATTCTTCAAGAAACTAAGATGATGTCTGTTACTGCGTTTGATATTTCACAAATTTATGGAACTCCTAATTACGGTTGGACCTTTCAACAATCGATGGGAAACTCTGGGTATGCTCATCCTTTGGAATAAGGAATTTGTAGAAATCAGTGATTATTTGGTGGGTGATTATACCTTATCAGTACTTTGCACAAACAAGCATGATGATTTCAAATGGATCTTAACTAATGTTTATGGTCCAAATAAACCTCATGAAAGAACTGATTTATGGGATGAATTAGACAACATCTGCAAATTCTGGGACCACCCATGGTGCTTAGGAGGTGATTTCAATGTGATTACTAAATGTGATGAAAAAAAGTGTTGCTACAGGATTACTAGAAGCATGGAAAACTTCTGTGACTTCATAGTGTAACATAATCTCATCGATCTTCCTCTCAAAGGTGCTAGATATACCTGGTCAAATGGTCAAGCAAGCCTTGTCATGTGTAGATTGGACAGATTCCTCATATCCCCTTCCTTGGAGACTCAATTTCCTTTTGTTTCCCAATTAGCCAAAGCTCGACCAACTTCTGATCATATTCCCATACTTTTTAGACATCTCAGATCCTTCTTGGGGACCTAGTCCTTTTAGGTTTGAAATCATGTGGTTCATGGAGAATGGTTTCATTGAATTATTAGAAAATTGGTGAATTTCTTTCTGTTTTGCAGGTACCTCAAGCACAATCTTATGGTGCAAGCTCAAAGCACTAAAGGAAAATCTCAGAGAATGGAATAAACTCACTTTTGGCCAAACAGTGCAAAGTTTAAGTCCTTGCTATCGTAAATTCGTGGATTTTGATACTATAATCGGAAGATACTTTGCTATCTCGATTATCAAATTCATGATCTCGTAAACCGCAAAAAGGAGTTTGAGAAAGTTACAAGAATGGAGAAAGTGTCTTGGCGGATTAAGTCTAAGACAAAATGGTTACAGGATGGGAACAAAAACACTTCTTTTTTCATCAGCAAAGCTACTGCAAGGAGAAGGCACAACCGAATAAAGCAATTGTACATCGATGGATTTCTGGTGGATGACAGATTCAAGTTACAGGAGCACATTGTAAGTTTTTATGAAAATCTTTTCAAGGAAGAAGAAATTATCAGACCTGTGTTGGAGGGGATTGATTTTGATTGGATTAATGTTGTTGAATCTGGAATGGATGCTAACTTTTCTGAAGATGAAGTTTTCCAAGCTATTCAGGATTTAGGCCAAGATAAGGCACCGGGCCCAGATGGATTTCCTATAATGTTCTTTCATAAATGTTGGAGTTTCATTAAAGGAGATATAATGGCCACCATGGAAGAATTCTGTGAGAAAGGTTGTATTGATACTAAACACAACACTACTTTCATCACTTTGGTACCGAAGAAGGATTACATAGAAACTATCAAAGATTGTAGACCCATATGCCTTCTTACAAGTGTCTATAAAATCTTGTCTAAAGTACTTGCCACTAGAATGAAGTTAGTTATGTCAAAACTGATTTCACCTGTGCAATGTGCTTATATAGAGGGTAGGCAAATCATTGATGGGATTCTTATAGCTAATGAGTTGGTAGACTCAAGATTAAAAGAGGGGAGACCTGGTGTTATCTGCAAAATTGATTTGGAAAAGGCTTTTCATAGAATAAATTGGAGTTATTTGGAGTTCATGATGCAAAAAATGGGTTTTAGCAGGAAATGGATCAATTGGACCAAATTCTGCTACTCTACTGCCATTTTTTCTGTTCTCATTAATGGCTTTTCTTTTGGATTTTTCAGTAGCTCAAGAGGTGTGAGGCAAGGTTGTCCTATCTCCCCACTTCTTTTCAACATTGCAATGGAAGGATTCTCTAAATACATTGACAGAGCAGCCAACTATAATTTGGTCAATGGTTTCACAATGGTGGATAATGGCCATGTTGTTAATCATTTGCACTATGCAGATGATACTATCTTCTTTGTAGACAACAAGAAGGGGGAGCTCACTAATCTATTCTCTATCCTTCATTGCTTTGAATATATTGCAGGTCTGAAAGTTAATAAAGCTAAAAGAAGAATTATTTCCATTGGGGATATTCCACACATCAATGATTGGGCTATAGAGCTTGGGTGTGCAACTAATTCACTGCCTTTCATGTACCTGGGTATGCCACTTGGTGCAAAGCCAAATTCAAAGTCCATATGGGTACATGTCATTGAGAACTTTGATGCAAGACTGAATGTTTGAAATCAGATTACTCTCACCAAAGGAGGCAAGCTGGCTTTACTTTAATGTATTATAACTTCAATTCCAATGTATTATTTCTCCCTTTTCAAAGCACCTATATCAGTAATTAAGATACTTGAAAAGAAAATGAGGAATTTCCTATGGGGAGGTAGTAATTGTTCACATTTGATCAAGTGGAGCGTTGTGTACGCAAACAAAGAAAGAGGAGGTCTAGATGTGCTTAATTTGCGACAAATGAATCTAGCTCTTCTAGCAAAATGGTGTTGGAGATTTGGTGTGGAAAAAAATCAGTTGTGGTACAAGCTTATAATTGAAAAATACGGTTTGTGCTTCTCAAATTGGGTGCCTGAAGGTGTGCATACTCCTCATGGGGTATCTTGCTGGAGAACAATAACTGATTCCAATGATTTGGTTAACAATAACTCTACCATACTCATCCATTCTGGTGAACATATTTCTTTTTGGCATGATAAATGGGTGGGAGATACCTATCTGGCAAAAGTTTTTGATATTCTAGGTAAGCTAGATAAACTGCAATTTGGTTCACTGGAAAATCACATTACTCAAGATGGTTCATGGAAGTTTGAGTTCAAAAGAGCACTTAATAATTCAGAGGCAAATCAGTTTGCAGATCTTTTAAGCATCATTGGCAGTAATCCTCCTATTATAGATGACTTTCCAGACACAAGAAGGTGGTCGCTGCATCATTCAGGGTGTTTCTCGGTAAAGTCTCTTTATCAGACTTTTGTTTCAAACGAAGGAGTAGATAACTTTCCTCATCAATTTGTTTGGAATACAGGCGCTCTTCCTAAAGCCAACTTCCTGCTGTGGTGTGAAGTACATGGTAAACTTAATACTTTGAATATGTTACAATGTAAAGGTATGGACATCGGTAACTCATGCATCCTCTGTGGAGACAATACTAAGTCTCGGGAGCATATCTTTCTCCACTGCAAGGTAGCTTATTTTATTTGGATGGCAGTTACTCCTGTTACTCACTGGGCGTGGGTGTTCCCTGAAACTTTATTTGGTTTTGCACATAGTTGGCCTCAAAAAAGTTATTACACACAGGGAAATTGGTGTGGGATCTTCTCCCTGCTGCAATTATATGGGTGTTGTGGAGAGAACGCAGCTGTAGAACTTTTGAGGACAATTATTGTTTCAAAACTGACAGAGATTTGGCCATAGATGTCAAATCTATGGTTCTGTCCTGGGAAGCTTCAACTAAGAGGATTCGTTTGAATTTTTCTTTTCGTTCGAATACTGTAACTAATTGGGAGATTGTTTACTCCTGATCTTTCTTTTCTTTTTCTGTGTAAAGATAGACTCATGTTAATTCTCTCTTTATTAATATACTTTCTCTTCTCATCAAAAAAAGATAAAAAAATAAAAAAGCTTTTGATTTCAATCTTAATGTCAATATCTTTATTTTGAATTTGATAAAAACAATTTGACCTGATTTTTTTTTTTTTTTTTTCTGAAGCAATTTCGACTTGGTTTGTCTACTAAACCAATTTTTTATTTGTTTTTTAACATATGATAAAAAAAAAGAAACCAGGAAAAAAAACAAGTAATTTACTGCACAAAACCAACTTGTTTGGTGGCATGTTCAAACACCTCCTGCCCCAGCTCGCTTTGGTGAATGTAGTTGCTGCCGCGATTTCAAACATGCCACTACTTTAGTCTATAAGTTTTCTATTTGGATCCTCTCGGGCATAATTTTTTAAGTTTGGTTTGATTTGGCAAACAACAACGGCAATACCATAGTCGGATCAGATTCAATTGGCCATAACTTGCTAGGACAGTTTTCCCTGAATGGCAACCAAAACTTCACCAAGATAACGCCTTTGGCAAGCTTAAGGGTTGATGAAGAGGGCACATCTTTTCCATGGAAGAATTATCTTTAAATTCCAGTGGTAATGTTGTTAGGGATTTGACTAGTTAATAATTATGCACTGGACGGTTTAATGAAAGAGAGGTAAATATATTATGGAGGTATCTCTAGTGATTCTTAAAAATCCGTCTTAATATTCTGAAAGGAAGTAAAAAGCAATTAACTAAAACAAGAGCAATCTATGGAAACTCAACTGACAAAAACTAAATGTGACATGACAATCACACAGTTATCTGAACTCTGAAGAAGAGGGAAGCCATTGCCAACGATTCCCTCTCTAAAAAAGTAATCAATAGAGTTCGCCTTCCTTGTGTGTATGGATCACACAGTCTGAAACTGGGTAAGAGATACAAGTCAGAAGATATCCCTTCTTCATCTGATCGTCATCCAAGAAAGATCCATCTGATTGATCTACTGCACCTGATACCAACTGACCGGCGCAGGTAGAACATCCTCCAGCTCTGCACGAGTAAGGTAAATCTATACCTGCATTTTCGGCAGAATCATGGGATGTAACAGTCATCTGGAGCGTCAAATTCGCACTCTTCACCTTCTGGTCCAACGAGCTTAACCTTGTAGGTAGCCATTGCTGTTACCTTGCCCAAAGTGGATGATGATTTCAAGCCAAATCTATTTGAGACACTGTTAACAGAACCAAACGAATGTTGGGCCTTCACGGATGACGATTTCAAGCCGAATCTCTTTGGGAAACTCTTCACAAAACCAAACGAACATTGGGACTTCACGGCGGAAAATTTAACACTGTTTTGGGGTGAGCTTCTGATCATGAAGCTAGCTGAGGAAGCTCCTAGGGTCGCCATTGTTACACCTGAAGCAGACATCATTGTATGGTTAACACTTGACTAACAAGTAAAGGGAGAAAAGATCTTGATGAAGTGTTTGACAACATCGGAATCCAACACAACGGAATAAAAACCTCAGAATACATGTCGCCTTTGCTGTACAATCATAGTCTATAATAGAAACCTCGAAACACATGTCACTGTTCTCATGCAAAGAGAAAGGCTAAAGGACAAGCAAATTTAGAGTTTCACTCTCAACACAACAAAGAATAACAGGGTTTTGTTTGGACCAACTATCCCTTTTTACCAACCGGTCTCCACATGTTCTGATGCGTAAAAGGAAGAAAACAGATGCATGCAACCTTATAATTCATGGTAGCAACCATCAATCCAAATCATAATACATTCTTACAATGCAAGGATACCAAGTATTCAGCCAATAGATACAAGTGCTTTCTACAAAGCCGAATAAATAAATGCTGGTGTGGTGTTGTCTTACCAAGAAAACATGGTTCTTGTGAGGATTGTTTCCTCAAAATCCAAAACCACCGTAAGACCTTAGATTAACTCAATCAAATTCATAAAAACAGAATCAATCGAACATGCAATAAAAACCGAGCTACGCATAATCAATAAAGAAAATAAAAATTAAGCATAATAATCTCATCACCAACATATTAATATTAAAATTCGCAACAAGGAAAACAATTTATAGATCAGAACCATCAAAGAGACCGAGACCAGATCTTACCGAGTATAAGCAAAATTCTTTTGGATTCGTTCACTGGAAAATTGCAGATGAACCTAGAGAAAGTGGTGAGCACACGAAGTTGATTAATAATATTGATTCCATATGACCATATGTATTTATAATGAATGAATAAAATTAGAGTTAAATGCGAATAAGGAAACCTCCTCCTAGTCATACCTAAATACTGAAAACATAAACTATATATCCTAATTGGTGTTGGTTTCCCAACTGAAAATATAACCTCCTTCTAATTTTGGTAAGATGCAGCTTGGTAGTCTCATGCTTAAAAACTAAAAGATCACATAAAAGGAATCCAAGGGAAAATGTAACATATTTATGATTCATTAGTTTTATTGAAACTGATTGCCCATCCAAAAGTTTAGTATCTTCGACTATTCAGTTGGTTCGTGCAAAGGTTAGGTTTTCCCAAAACAACCTCGAAAGTAATTTCTTTTGCATTTGGAACCCAGCCACCAAGGAGTACAAGGATATAACAACCTTAGCTTATAAACATGTGGAATACCTATTTATGCGTGCATGGTTTTGGTTATGATCTCAAGACCACAAGGTAATAAGTATCGTGAGGGATGTTTATGGACCCATGGGAAGTTATCTAACCGACGTCTACAGTAGAAGTGTAAAACCTGCCGGCCCGGCACAGAGGCACACGAAGTCGCGTGCTTCACGTGCCATGTGCCGTGCTGTGCCAACGATTTAAACGTGTTGTGTCGTGCTGTGCTTTACTAGTCAAAAGCTAAGCACAACACAGCCCACGAACACAGCACATGAATAAACGTGTTGTGCCGTGCTATGCCGTGTTGGCACACGTGTTATAAACAATTTGAAATCACTTAATGTATATATTAAGTCAGACATTATAACGAGAATTTAAATAGACAACATATTATTTGAAATTATTTCAAGTAAAATTAACAAGTTTATTCAATAAAAAGAAATAGCCCGTCAAATATAGAATTGGATCATTGTCATGTAAATTAATATTTTAGTCAAATATAGGTAACGACATTATAACAACGATATTGGAATATGTTTTCCAAATACTTAGGTATTATATGTGTTGTTATAAAAATAAGCCGGCATAAAATGTCAAAAACGAACTACAATAGTGAATTTTTTGTGAATTATACATAAAATATAATGCATTATGCCTTGTTATATGGTATACTTGTGCATGCTATGAGGTGCTTTCTTAATGTGATGTGTTGGCTGGACCACGTGCTTATCCGTGCTAGCGTCCGTGTCGTCTCTTGCCGACAGTTTAACCCAAAGACAACCCATGAAACTAACGTCTTTGGGCCGTCTTTGTGCTAAATCACATGTTAGGTCAATGGGCTCAGATTTTAGCGTGCTGGGCTGGGATGGGCTCAGATTTTAGCGTGCTATGCTCGTGCAGGCACAGCCCAATTTACGTCTCTAGTCTACACATTAAAATCAAGTTCATGGAGTGGCAGCCAGACGGCGCCTTATAGGTTTTGTTCTATTCAATAATCTTTGTATTGAGTTAAACCTTCTTGCGGGGGTTAAACCTATATTCCATTCAAATGCTGAAGTAAAAACAACGTTTTTGTTTGGCAGCTCATAATATTATTATTTTTGTTATTGGTTGGGAGTCCCAATACTTGAACGTTTTATGATGGGATTCAAAATACGTAGACAAATAGAATTCTAAACCTAATACTTTAATAGGTGTTTTTGAGTTGGGAATTCATATCCCTTTTCTTTCTCGCATCTCCAGCAATCTGTGTATTGCTCTTCGATCTAGTAGTAAACTGGGTTACCGAGTCCAAACCCTAATAGAACGTGTTTTTGAGTTGAGGAGTCCAACTATATTGCGTGTGTGTATATATATATATATATATCATCTTAGTTTAGCTAGAAAGACAAATCAAAGCAGCCATTAATATAGTTCTCTAAATATTCTTCTCAATATGAAATCAACAATAGTTCTAACCCTCATATCGAGCCTTTATATTTTTTTCTTCACGTTACTATTATTTCACTCAAACCTCCACATTAATGATACCAAGGGCAAAGTAAGAAAAGGTTCATCACTTTCTAGCCCTAATTCGCCAAAGAAGGATCATACATATTGGCTATCACCATCAGGTAACTTCGCTTTTGGGTTCTACCCATTATGCACTGATTGTGATGATCCAAGTTATGTTGTTGGTATATGGCTTTGCCAAACCGAAAATAAAACCCTAGTTTGGTCAGCTAATCGTAATCATCCTCCACTGAATAATCTGTCGTCTATCTTTTTGACGGAACCTCATTCTTGAAACAAGAACTAGGAAACACAACAATCAAATAGTTGTTCAACAAAAACATTTACTACCTGAAGCTTTCGTATTAGCGGATTATGGAAACTACATGATAATGGAAACTTTGTCTTTTATAATCATGATTCCGAAATCATATGGCAGAGTTTTGACCACCCAACCAATACGATTCTCGGTGGCCAACAATTGAGTACGGGGCAAGCCCTGGTTTCAGATAGGTTTTGGTGGAATGGCGATTGGGAAACATAATGGCCGGTATGTTTCTTACAATTTAGGGATTCGAGTTTTCCATAAAACCAGAAGTGGACGTATAAGTATATGCGGTGAACATAAAGGCGTATGTATATATACGTCATCAGAATTCTGATGGATTCAACTGTTACTGAACCTGTGACCCTGAATTTAGATGCTACAGGTGGTCGACTTTATCTCTTGGACGGGAAGAATGTGGTTCTGCAAAACATTACTCAAGGTGATGAGAATAAATATGAGCATGATACTATTATTTACCGAGGACAATTACTTCTGATGGGATTTTCCGACTGTACAAGGAAAGAATGACGGGAAGTCAAGATGGAAAATCAATTCTTTTATGGGATACCCAACAAAATGATAACAGCAACCTATTTTTAGTGTGCATGATTATCATAACCTCAGTAATAGGTATTTCAATAGGTATTTTGTATTCATGAATTTTTCCTTCAAGGAAAAGTTTGAAGGATGAGCAATATAGAAGCTGCAAATAACTAAACTAAGAATTGTGGTGCATATTCCCTTAGATATGTCTTGTATAAGTTGTATTTATTAGGTTTAGTAATTCTATTGCTGTTAATGTGGCAAATGAAGGCAGAGATACATAGGTTGGTGTGTTAATATGGTTGTTTTAATCTCACTCGCACAATTATATCGATCATATTTTGTAAATCTGGCTTTAATTATTGCAATCTTCACACTCATTTTGGTCTTTTAACAAAAAATAATTTTTCGTCGGTATTATTAGTTAAAATAAAGTACTGTTCTTTGGTTTTGGGGGATGTTAGATGCTAAAGTGCCGAATAGCACCTGAAGTGCATAAACATCTTGTTCGTTTCGTTTCACACTGAATAAGGTTTACCAAATGACGGTTGTAGCTAGTGGTCGTGCATGAGATCCTACATAACTCCGCAACTTCTTCACTCAGCTTAAAGTTTCCCAAAGACAAGTTTACATTTAAATTGTGGGCCTTATTAATTAAAAGTTCAATGGGAAAATTAGGGGGAGACCCAAAAAAAATAATATTCTCATTGCCAGGACCACAATTAATTTTTGGTACCGTGACACCCATAATTATATAAAATTATTATATGAATCAATACATAACTCGTTATGCATACTATCTTTTCAGGCATAACTCGTTATGCCCAAATTTTTCAAAGGTATAATTGGAAGCGCAACTTAGACATAACATATCTAAAAATCCAGCCTTAGAATTTTTACAAATTTTATATCGTTGGAAATCTTTTTTAAAAGAGCTACCAACGAGTACAAACAAGAATATCAAATTTTTGTTTTTCACGAAAAAATCGGAGGTGATCCTCATTTTAGGGAAAATTTTCAAAACTTGATACATAACCATTATGCGACCACCAAAAAAGATGCATAACACATTCTCGCGACATAACGAATTATGCAACCATTTTCTCCATCGCATAACAAATTATGCATTTGATAACAAAGTTATGCATCTATAACAAGTTATGTAACCATTGTTTTGGTTAATTTTAGTGCGTACATAAAAAAAGCGATGCATAATGCGGTATGCATATATTTACGGATGCATATCAAGGTTATGCATCTATTTTCTCGATGCATAAAAGATTGTGCAACAATTTCTCGATGCATAATGCATTATGCAGCCAAATTTTCGGATGCATAACAGATTATGCATCCATTTCCACGACTGCATAACATGTTATGCAGATATTATTGTAGGTGTATGACAAGTTATCTAGGTCTTTGTTTTTGTTGGTTTCAATAGTAACAAAATAGTTGTTGCATAACGTGTTATGCAACCATTTTCAGACTCACAGAACAAGGTATGCAACAAATTTTGTAGATGCATAACGGGTTATGCATCCATTTTAAAAGCCTTTCCGTGAATTTGCATTTTTGGCACAAGAAAACAAATCGGGTAAAAATGCAACTTATTATACTTGAAGGATTAAGGAGGCCAAAGTTTTAAGTACAAATGAAAACAAATGATACATGCACATTTAATAAATCGTTTTAAGAAGTTGTCCATCTGATGATGGAAAAACAAACACTATCTCTACCTCTCTAACAACATGAGATACGAAGAATTGAGAAAAAACTACATAAGCAAAAGAACTTAACAGTTAGCTACTGATCCTCTATTTCAATCCCCTTTACTAAATCAAGATCTCGCACAACATAAAAACACGATAATATTTGCGGAATCATGGTACTGCAATGGTGTTGGTTTTCGGTTGAGGGAAATCATCAATGTATTAATCCATATCAAGGAAATCCATTCTCTTTCTCATGGAGCCAATGATAATTAATCACAAATGAATTTTTGCAGATCTATCACGATAAAGAAGTGCAAGCATACACTTCTCCAGTAACTTAACAACTCATTACTATGTTCAGCACGGAGGATTGGCCGAGCCAGATGATTCCCAAAGCCAGTTGCTATGTGATCGTCTTCAAAATGCACTCCTAGCATACTGACCTACAAAACATTAACAAGAATTCATGCTTTTCAAGTCCACGGGAACACAGATGAAACTAACGATCAGCAAACCAAAAATTGGAGTACAAGAAATCTCGACTTCAAACCAAAAATTAACAGATGTATGGTGTGTTGCATTACCGTGCCAAGATATTTCTTGCCATTTTTTACTCCACCAATGACAAGTGAATTCTGAGTCGTTCTCCATCTTCATCTTCCATTCATAGAAACCTATATGTGAAATTCAATTTCCTAAAAAAACCAAAATTAAACCTCTCACAACCATATGTACTCCAATTAACAACAAACCCATCGACAATTAATCGGTTTAAATCGATTTCACATAAAATATCAACACAAAATTGGTTAAAAAGACCAAAATCAAAATTTCTTGGGTGAAAAGGACAGTGATTAGACATCAAGTTTAAATGGACAAAATTTTAAAATAGGCGGGTTGAATTCGCCATCCCGTCCATTTTCAAATATTTTTTTCTAATTTTTATTTTACACAGGATGCATCCAGTTTCATCCTTGTTATTTTTTAAGTTTAAGCCAGGATGAATCCAGTTTCATCCTTACTATTTTTTTTTTTGTCCATTTCACCCATAATTTTTTTTTACTCGTCCATTTGAACCATGTTTTAAATTTTTTTGGACAAATGACCCATTTTCCGAAATATCAATCATTTATGAAACCCTAAATTAGCTTACCCTTTTCTTCTTGTTCCAAAGCTCAATCGACTTCATCACCATCACCTTCTCCCTCGATTCATCAAGCTACTAAACTTCCTAGAGATTATTCAGACAAATCAAGCTCAATTCCTTTGAATTGAGGTCGACAGAGAGAGAGACAAGAAGAACAGTAGAAATCGAGAGAAAGAAGAGAAGAGAAAAATTGACCGGAACATAATTTTATAAATTCTGGGTTTGTGAGAAAAATTTTCACAGAAAATAAGTGCGCGCTTGAATTTTTTTGGGCATGGGTTTCACAGTAGGAAAAATCTGGAAAATGGGTTTGTCTCAGTTTCACAAGTTCAATCTTTCTTGGAAATTAGGAGGCATTAACTGCAATTAACTCTTTTAAGTATGCACTTCTTGGTCACACTGTGGGTGAACGTTTTTTTGGGCACCACTTCTTTTTGGTGGGGACCATTATGTGATAATAATGTCTACTATAGTTATAAGGGGTATCATAAAAAGTAAAAATGGCTAACCCACTCTTATCCTAATTTAATTTATAACAAGCCTAATAACCACAAAAATCATTAACAAAACAAAATAAAAATTATAAAAATCCCATTAAAGTTAATTTTTCACAAACTCATTATTTTAGAGGGCCTCATCTTCTTCTTTTCTTCCCTTCCTTGTCGTCGTTGAAAGAAATTTCCACGACTCCATTACTTGTGATTCATTTTTGGTTGAAAAAATGAGTATTAATCTTCAAAATTAATGAGTTGAAAATGGAATTTGCAGAGAAGTTCGGTTATGAACTATGTGACAAACTTTGTCGAACTAGCGAACTTAGCTTTTTAATGGAGTTTTTTTACTTTGTGAGAAAAGTTGATTACGTCGCAAAAAAATTCCTTGCCAAAATTTTGGTTCGGTTAAGGCCGTAAAAAATTCCTGGATTTAACTTTTAGTTCGGTTACATCACAATTTTTTGTAACCTAACTTTTTCTCGAAATCTATATATCGAGTACGGACGTCGCAATTTTTTTTTTCCTAGCCGAACTTTTTTCTAACAGTACTTTCCCCTGAAAGGAAAAAATCCGTTGAAATTGAGTTTGACTACCTGCGTCTTCAGAACCATTAGCCGAACTACAGTAGCAGAAGAGTTCGACTGAGTGTTATTCAGATTTCGTAGTCGAACTCTACTGGGTCATAGACCGAAATCTTCTTATAAATTTTTTATTTTTGAAAATTTTGGCCAATTCAAATAATATTAACAATCTTAAGATATAAAAATTTAATGTTGCTTTAAAAAGTTTTCGAAAATTTCAAAATTAACCATCTGAAGAATACCTAAATACTCAAAAAACCCTAATTTCAAAATCAACTATCTTAAGATAAAAAAAAAAAAAACCCTTCTTCCTCTCAAAAATTATTCTTCTAAAAACACCCAACTAATTAATCTAACCTCACTAATCATAAATTAGTTTAACTTAATTATTTAACTAATCATTACACTAACAAATTTAACTAAGAAGGCTACGTTTTGGTATTAACATAGATGCTTAGATAAGGGGTTGGCTGAGATTACTAATTAATAACCACCCAAAATTGAAATCATGGTCCGCATGAAAAAGGGTGCCGTCCAGAAAAAGAACCATGTTTTAGGACATACCTAAAAATTATAGGGCATACAAAATGATTACTCTAACTAGGGTGTGGTCATAAGGGGTATTCAAGGATAAGTAAATTACTTAGTTACACTCAATGAAATTATTAACTTTTGTTATTTATTTTGTCAATTTTCTTTTTAGTTTTTTTTTTTTTAAGTAAAAAAAAAATTAAAAAAGTTAAAACTTTTTATTATAAAAATATTAACAATTTTTTTAATGAAAATAGTATAAAAAAATGTTTAATTTTATTTAAAGAAAATAGGAAAAAAATTAAATATATATTTTTTTAAATTTTTAATCTTTTTACATATTTAATTTTTAAAATATATAAAAAAAAGTATTTTATACAGTGCCTATTGCTACCTCGCTTCTCAGAGTCAGACTACTTGGTGCAAAAGGTGATTCTTGGTAATTCATTCTCTTCAAGACAAAGGTTAAAACTTATCGCTTTGCACTTCGGAGTTTTATTCGGGTATGTGGTTTACCTTCTACCCCCATCTGTATCTGTGAGCTTGCCCCTCCTTCCATGCACTCCCTCGGGTAGTCATTTATTTTGATCTGGTTAAGAACCAAATCAGACCAATTTTCTATGTCTGCAAGAGATTCCATCTTGTAAGTGCAATCGTATCAAGCATGCATAAGATTACTTAATGGCTATATGTCCTAGACATTTTTAGAGCCGTGCTTTGCTATCGCCTTGGTATGCCTTTGTTCGTTGAGAATGGTTTATGCCCCACTTGTAACAAATCCATGGACATCTTTGGAGATCACACGCTTCATTGTACTAAGGATATAGGCCCTAAGTTCCGTCATGATTTTGTTCGTGATGTAATTAATCACCGACATTTGTTATAAAGTCGACGTGCTGTGGCGTAAGGAAGTTTCTCAGGTTTTCGAGGATGATGAAAAAGATTTGAAACATGCTGATATTCTCATGCTCAACTGGGAAAATGGAAAAGATGTTTGTATGGATGTCACATGTGTCTCGTCCTTCACTGGAGATGGAGTCCGTTCCTTCATCCCTGGAAAAGCTATTTCTAATGCGGTCTCACGTAAATACAATAAATATTTGGATAAGTGTGTTTCACATGGTCATGGTTTGGGTGTTTTGGCTTTCCCCACTTTAGGAGAACTGGGTGAGGATACTTTGTGTTTTTTCAAGCGTCTGAAGAATTGTTTAGTTAGCAATGACGCTGGTGGTGGTTTTGGTAGTTTTATTTTTCATAGATTAGGCATTACTATTCAAAAAGGTGTTGGAGCCCAGCTTGTTGCTAGGCTACCGACCAAAAGCTCTGTTTAATTTATAATAATAATAATAATAATAATAATAATAATAATAGACTCATTTTAAAAAAAAAACAAAAAAATTATAAAAAAATATATAAATAAGGGCGGTTTTGGTATTAAGCAAAACATATGGATAAGGGGCTTTTAGGATTACTATCTAATAACCCGTTTTTGTCTTTATATGGTATGCCCTAAGTTTTTTAGGTATGCCCAAAAACATGGTTCCACAAAAGATCCCGATTTTGAAGCCCAGTGTGCAAGCCCTCTAATTCCAAATCCTAGTCTATGCCCTATACTGCGGTGTATAGTTAGACTGGATTACGCCGCATATAAAAGGATGATGAGTAAATCTGACTCCTTTGATCATCTCCTACTAGTGCAGTAGTATCCATGGAACTCATACACCAATTTCATAATTATATGTGAGACTTAATTTCAATTTACAGGTTGCAATATATACACAGTTTGATTTTGTTGTACCATAGAGCATTCTTCCAGAGATATTTTTGAATCATAACCGGTTTGTTTACATCCACTTGCTCTTGAATCTTTATGCCAATTTCATCTCACATCATCGATAGGACAACTCCATAACATTTCCATTTTTGTTCAACTCAAGACAAGTTTTGTTTTTTGCTTTATACGTAATGACTTTGGTTTTTCCATTAGAACGGTTTACAAATTCAATAAGCCAGAGATGATCCTCATATACTTGGTGTTCAATATGCTGATGTCCTAAGAAGCTAGAATTGGCCAGCAGCATTGCAGCAATACAAAATTTGTAGGCGGATACTATCTGATGTAATTAAAAACTTGAACGTGTTTAAGATTGTTGATGCTCATTATGATGTATTAAGCCCCTTAATTATAACAAAAAGCCTAACGACAGTATGATAAATGAAGTACATTGTAAATCAGTATAATTATATGAAAATGAAACTGATTTTTTATAAATATGTGTTATGAGTCCGGAAGAATAAAGAATCGAGACCAATTTTCTACCTGCTGAAAAATAGCATCAGAAGACTAAGCTACGTAAATCAACTCACTATATGAGCGGAAAGTACCATTAGGCAGAGGAATCGTGTATCAGTCATCCCAAGCAACTAAGATTTAAACTACTTGGAATCTAGAGAATGCCTGCAAGAGAATGTACAAAAAAAACTAGTATTCCAACAACATAATCAACATCACTAATTGAAATTCTTGGAGTTCTTAATTAGATGTGGAAATAAGAAAAAACCAAGAGGACAACTAATTGCTAGACGCTCCATAAAAAGTTTAAATTCAAAACTTAAAAATATATGTTGTGTTTCATTCCATAGGAGACTCCAAAGGCAAAATAGGAAATCCTCAAACTGTTTCCTGCTTCTGCTGCATCGTCTTCAGAGACAATTCAGCATAGTTAAACAACACAAGAGCCGCATTCCTCACGTGAATGTCATTGTTTTCAGCGTCAGACTTGTTCCTGAGGTCCTCAATGATATAGTCATAAGGGTCGATCTCCATTATCTTCCCACCCATACCCGACTCCCTCAAGAAACAAGGAGAGTTGGAACATACGGAAGAAACAACGACATTGTCAACTCTATCCCCTAGCACTTCCTTCATCACACTACACAAATACTGCAACTTCTCTTGCATCAATGTCTTGGATTCTTCCTGCTTCTGCTTCCACTCCTTCCACACACGGTTATCATTTTCGTACTCCGTCTGACGTTTGCATTCAACAACTTTTGTTTTTAAGCTGTCGATGAAAGAATCCACCGCGCAACATACGATGCACGAAGTCTCACGCAGATTCTGTGCTTCAAGCACCTTCCTCCTGTTCGTCACTAATTCTTTATACAATTCTTCGAGCCGTAATTCAACATCATCATCAGTTTCCACTAGCGTAGGGGAGCAGCACGAGCAGGATCTGTAAAGGGGTTGGCCATATGCGAAAGTGGCTACACTAAACCTATGCCCAACAAACCTACACTGGCAGTCGCAGCCGTAGCCGCGGTACTCGTCTGTATCATTCATATTTCTCTCTCGCAGAATTGCTCTAACCCAATATTCATCACCTAACTGATTATATGCTTCCATATTTTGAATGCCTGGAAACTTTTGAAAAATCTGATGTTTAGTTTCTTCAACAACATCATGAAAAGATTTTTGACAATCCGCATCATAATCCTTGAGATCGGAACGTAGTTTCTCCAGTTTCCCAGTTTACTTTCGAGATCTTCAATATCAAATATCTCATCAGTATAATATTTTATCTCATCTTTCTCTATATCCTCGAGTGTTTCCCATGATGCATACTTGTGTATAATCTGCAACATCGCCTTAGGTAGATCCAACTCTAAGGGCTCTCGTATTGACATCTTCAAGGTTGAATAACTAACTAGGGTTTTCTATTGATTTCCTACGAGGACTCGATCGATAATATATACATATTCCATATATTGATTTTACTGAATTACAGATTTGATGTTCCAGTAAATGTTTCGATACGTGTGATGCATCTAGATTTATTACATTTGTAAGAATAAATCTTAGTCGTTGGATCTATGAGAACGTAGATGCGCTGGTGGTCAAGCATTATGTGCGTCGTACTCGCACCTTCCTTGTTTTGCGTCTTTAGCTAATGTGCGCTCTTCCACGTGTTAGAGAGACTTAAACTTTCAAAAACAACGAAAAGTCTAGATGCACCCTGTAAAATTTGCGCCGACTGAAACAAACGATGGCCCCACTTTTAACCCTTACTAATCACGATGTAGAGAGCGTTGGGTGCTAGCCTTCCGATTCATTCTTGGTACAACTCGAAGTGAGAAACTTCGGTGCGGGCAGAAAGATCGAAAAAACAACTAGATTAGCCCTTTTAGCCAAATTTTTGATTTGGTGTCACACGTCCCGTCACATGTATTAGGTTGGAGTAGTGGTGTAAAACGTGCCGGCACGGCACAGCTCAGCCCACGAAGTCACGTGCTTAGCGTGCTGCGTTAGAGCTGTCAACGGGCCAAGCTAGGGTCAACCAGGCCCTAGCTTGTCAACCCGTTGACAAGCTAGGGTCAACCCTAACCCTAGTACTATTCATCTACAAGCCCAAAATCTCAACCCTAGCCCTAGACGGGTTAGCTTGGCGGGTTCACGGGTTGGCTTGTTTTACTAAGCCACACGAAATTCAAGTATTTTTATTTAAAAATAATTTTATTTTTTTGGTGCTAATGAATCAATTTATTTTGGATTTGATATCTCTATTTTATTGATATGGAATGTGAAGGGATTGATGATCTAAAATAATACAAAGGATTTAATTACTAATTGTTATTCGTTAATATGTATATAATAAACGTAAAATGTGTTTTTTATTTCTTAGGTGTAGGCTTCTTTGGTTCTATTGAATGTAAATTTCAAGTTATTGGTTGTCATTCAATTGTAAATAAGATATAAATTTCAGATTATTGAAAAAATATAAAATGATATCACGGGAATTTTTTTTGTGTCTCACATCAACCAAAAAATCAGACATATGACTATATGAGCATATACTCCGGGTTGACGGGTAACCCGCAAGTTGACCCTAGCTTGGCTTGTTTTCTACTAGGGCTAGATATGCTACCCTAGCCCTGGCTTGTTTAGCCAACGGGACAAGCCGAGCCGGTTGAAACAAGCCAAGCTAGGTCCAACCCGCAAGCCGGGTTGAAAATTGTGACTCTATCTTCTTTGCGTCTTGGGTCAAGTCATGGGAGATTGACGTGTTGTCTCTGTGCTGTGCTAAATGGCGTGCCGTGCTGTGCTGTGCCAGAAAAATAAACGTGATGTGCCGTGATGTGCCGTGCTGTGCTGTGCTAGCACACTTATTTTATGTTCTCCAAAATAAATATTTTTGAGATATTTTAGTTAGTACATGTATTATTATAGAAATAAATTAGCATACCGAAGATAAAATGTCAGAAATTGGCTAAAACAATGATTTTTTTTTGTGAAATATGCATCAAATGTGATGTATTGTGTAGTATTTTACGCATGACGTGGCGTGCTTTCTTCGCGTGCTTTCTTCACGTGTTGTGCTAACACGTGCAGCGTCTGGTCTTGGCCGAGTTATGTGCCTATTTTGTCTGGCACAACACAACACATTAAACAAACGTGCTGTGCCCGTGCTGGGCCGGTCACGTGTTGTGCCGTGTTGTGCTCGAATTTTAACGTGTTGTGCTGTGCCATAAAAGTGCTGGCCCGTCCCAATTTACACCTCTAGGTAGGAGGATAAAAGCTAAAAATATTTATTTTTTGTTTTCCCATAAAATTTGTATTTTTTCTTTTTCTTTGTCATTTATATATCAATTTAGAAAAAAAAAAATATATAAGGTAAGGGTCGGGATCCCTGACAAAAGGTTTTTTCAAAACCTATTGACAAAACATACTAACCACAGGATCTCATTTATCTTACGGTTACTATACTTGATGACATGGCGTCCATTTTAGTTCTGGTGTGCGTTTTGGTGAGTAATTAAACCTTGACTTCAGGTTCAATTCATTTTATTATTTCAGATGCAAACTTGAGATTCATATTATAATCAATGATTTTGAATGGTGACCGGTGATCAACAAGATTAAAAACAGTTTCGTTTAAGCTTGATAAGATGCTGAGTTAAGTTTTCTTTTTCGTAACACGTTGATTGCTTGGTTTTCTCTCTTGCGGCGATTGGGCTTATAAATGATTAAGAATTTTAGGGTTAGAGACTGAATATATGATCAAATAAACACAATCATTGGAATATATTAAATGTGATTCAAGTCGTCAATGGGTTAGTACATGGAACTGTTAGGAATCCCCGGGCCTAACTAACCTCGAAAACCGGCTTGCAAGGTTAGGATTGCCCGAGGCTTATTAAGCATGGGACCTAGGTTGCCCTAGGCGATGTGGTACTATTTAACACCCCTCTCAACGACTAGGGCTACAATGACGGATGGCACGGGAAGCCACATACACACATCGGGCGGGATACGAAGTGTGGTACGAAACCACTGACGACATCTGGCGGGGATACGGAGTGGTACGGAAACCACGGACACACGGGTAGTGTTTAGAGTGATCTGGCTCTGATATCATGTTAGGAATCCAGGCCTAACTAACCTCGAAAACCGACTTGCAAGGTTAGGATTACCCGAGGCTTATTAAGCATGGGACCTAGGTTGCCCTAGGCGATCTAGTACTATTTAACAACAACAAGAGTTCATCATGTCTGAATTCATTTGAAACTTCATTGTTGCTAAGTTACGATTCCCATTTTCAATCTTCACATCTTTGATTCAAACTATTCGAGATATGATCGATCATAAAAACATTAGTCGAGATAGATTGTTCATCTAAGGCTCGGTTTTTAATTTTTTATATGAAAAAAATATAAACTAATCGAGGAGAACAGACATGGAGGAAAATATACAGTTCATTTTTAGTTTATATCTCTATACCCGGTGACGACCAAACACAAACTAAAAAAAGAATATAACCATCCCATCAATGATGATAACCTTAGATATATAAGATCCTATGGTTTGAGAGCTTTGTCAAAAAGTTTTGTTAAAGCCTTTTGTTAGGCGATCCTGTTCGATAAGGTAAACGACTTTCAAATTGAGTTTAGGCTTCTACAATAATATATAAACACGATAAGTTAAGTTTTCATTTTATATTAAATTAAGGTGTTTTTTTAAGCAAAATTTTGTATTGGAAAAGTTTAATGTAGTTTGACAGATATATTGTTCACTTTAGACTGTGTTATTAACGTACAACCTCAATCAACCTCAACTTCATCCTCAACTCATTCCACCAATTCAATCAATTGAAGAATCATGTTTTCAAACTCCTCAACAACAACCCATGGTGTATATAAGGTAATAATCAAACAAACTCATCTTTTTGTAATTGTTTTTGTGCTTAAATCGAATGAAATCAAGTAAAATTAGGATTTTATTTACTTTACGCTAGTGTTACGCTCTGGTACGGTACTAGATTTTCAATCGTAATTTAGTTTTTGAAGAACTTACGCCTAGGTTTAGTTCAATTCAAGCGTAAACTTTGATTTGCATGTCGTTTACGTCTAGGTTTAGTTGATTTCAGTGTGTAATTCCAATTTACGCCTAGGTTTAGTTGATTTCGGTGCGTAATTCCAATTTTACGCCTAGGTTTAGTTGATTTCAGGCGTAATTCCAATTTACGCCTAGGTTGATTGATTTCCAGGCGTAATTCCAATTTTACGCATAGGTTTAGTTGATTTCCAGGCGTAATTTAGGACGTAGCTAGGTTTAATTAATTAAACTAAAGCCAAACAAGGGTTGTTTAGTCATTACACAATTATTTGAGAGAAGGGATTTTTGAAATTACTTACGGGTGACCCGTTTTTGTCATATTAGGTGATGCCCCTCTAATGGAATGTGACGCCCCAATAATAGCCTTCCAATAGAACCTGTTGTTTGGAGACCATGGTTTTTTTGGGGGGACCATGTTTTATTTAGGGTAAGACATTAGAAGTAATTCTAGGTCACCTCTTATCTAAATATTTAGATTAATACCAAAATTTCCCTCCTGATTATTTTTGGTTAATGATTAGTTAGTGTTAATATTAGTTAGTGCGATTGGTGAAATGATTTTGAATAAAATTTGATATTAAAAAAATCAGATTTTCAAAAAATAAGTAGAATTATTGAGAGAGAAAAAAGTTAGAGAAGATGAAGAAGAAAAATATGGAAAATAAAAAAAAAAAAAATTGAGTTCACTAAGCTAGACTATTCAAGTGATGAATTATTTCTTAGATGATGATTGTATTCTTCCCCAAAGCCAATCTCAAGATGAAAACGATGGATTTTACCAACCACAACCAGAGGAAGACTATTTGGGTACCCAGGTGTTGATGGTGGTTTTTAAACAAAGGGTAAAATCGTAAAACCCCATGACTTAGTGTTACCCGCAACACATTAACTAAGAGCATTTAACTCAGGTGTAAATAATTAATAGGGTATTTTTCAAAATACCAGATTAGGTTTTTTCGCCACGTAACCCTAATTCCAAAACCAAGCCGCACACCGCGCACCATGGCAACAATGTCAAACCAAGCCGCACATCGCGCACCATGGCAACGATGCCAAACCAAGCCGCACTGCGCACCATGGCAACGACGCCAAAACCAAGCCGCACACACTGCGCACCATGGCAACGACGCCAAACCAAGCCACATCATGCGCACCATGGCAACAATGCCAAACCAAGCCGCACATCATGCACCATGGCAACAATGCCAAACCAAGCCGCACATGCACCATGGCAACGACGCTTAAAAAAACCAAGCCGCACACTCATCGCACCATGGCAGCGACGCCAAAACCAAACTACATATCGCACTCATTGGCAACCATGCCAACCTAAGCCGCTACGCCATTGGCACATGCCAAATATAGCGCCTAGGCTTGCAAAACGTGTAACTAGGTCAACATGGCCGCACGTGCCATTGGCACATGCCAACACGTACCACAAGCCATATTTCCAAGCCGCTATGCCATTGGCACATGCCAAATATAGCGCCCTAGGTTTGCAAAACGTGCAACTAGGTCAATATGGTCAGACGTGCCATTGGCACATGCCAACACGTACCACAAGACATATTTCCAAGCCGCTATGCCATTGGCGCATGCCAAATATAGCGCCCCTAGGCTTGCAAAAAGTGCAACTAGGTCATCATGGCCGTACGTGCCATTGGCACATGCCAACACGTACCACAAGCCATATTTCCAAGCCGCTATGCCATTGGCACATGCCAAATATAGCGCCCTAGGCTTGCAAAACGTGCAACTAGGTCAATATGGTCAGACGTGCCATTGGCACATGCCAACACGTACCACAAGACATATTTCCAAGCCGCTATGCCATTGGCGCATGCCAAATATAGCGCCTAGGCTTGCAAAAGTGCAACTAGGTCAACATGGCCGCACGTGCCACCGGCACATGCCAACACGTACCACAAGCCATATTTCCAAGCCGCTATGCCATTGGCGCATGCCAAATATAAGCGCCCTAGGTTTGCAAAACGTGCAACTAGGTCAACATGGTCGTACGTGCCATTGGCACATGCCAACACGTACCACAAGCCATATTTCCAAGCCGCTATGCCATTGGCGCATGCCAACATGCTCGCTGGTAGCTTTTCCTACCAAGGCCACGGCCCTAATGGCCACGCATGCCATTGGCACATGCCATCATGCTCGCTGGTAGCTTTTCCTACCAAGGCCACGGCCCTAATGGCCACGCATGCCATTGGCACATGCCAACATGCTCGCTGGTAGCTTTTACTACCAAAGCCACGGCCCTAATGGCCATGCATGCCATTGGCACATGCCAACATGCTCATTTTGGTAGCTTTTCCTACCAGCCACGGCCCTAACGGCCACGCATGCCATTGGCACATGCCAACATGCACACTGGTAGCCTAACTTGCAAACCGTGCAACCTACCACCAAGGCATTCCGCACATGCCATTGGCACATTCCAAACACACACGCTGGTAGCCTAACTTGCAAACCGTGCAACCTACCACCAAGGCATTCCGCACATGCCATTGGCACATGTCAAACACACACGCAAACCTAACTTGCAAACCGTGCAACCTACCCACCAAGGCATTCCGCACATGCCATTGGCACATGTCAAACACACACGCCGGGTAGCCTAACTCTGCAAACCGTGCAACCTACCACCAAGGCATTCCGCACATGCCATTGGCACATGCCAAACACACACGCTGGTAGCCTAACTTGCAAACCGTGCAACCTACCACCAAGGCATTCCGCACATGCCAATGGCACATGCCACACGCGCCACTAGTAGCGCCACTTGCACTCAAGGTGCAACCAACACTCGAGATATCAACACAAACTGGGGGATGCTTTCCAGGGTTTTGGTTTGGCGGTCACAGCTTGCAGCGTACACTACGCTCACATTAAGAAAGCGTGAAAAGGAATAAAGCGGTCAAATAAATGAGGAAATAATGGTGAAAACGTTTTTACCCATTAACACCATGCGGTTACCACCTCCTCCCATTATTTCACCCTTTACTCTCTTCCTTCATGAGGCCAGGGTACGTTTCAATCTCGACTTGTATAAATAGGTCTTACCTATTTCCACCAGAACAACAAGTCTCGGTCGGAGAAAAATACTATACTCTCGAAAAGGCAACTTTGCAAGCTCTCCAAAAAGCTTTCATCTCTTGCAAGCTTCCTAAGCTTTCACTTTCGATACAAGTCAAGACACTACTCTCCCAGAACTATTCTCGGTCTCAACACCTTTCTTTGCTTCCTCCCCAAATCAACCCTTCTCCTCCACTTTGTGACCGGCAAGTCCGGGAACGGCCATTTCTTGGTTTAGGTAGGACTTGTACATGATTGATCTCTCGAATCTATAAAGTGCTCACGCAAAGACATTTGTTTAGGGTTTAAACCAGTTTCTCACTCACCTACCAATTTACCGAAATCGGCATAAACGATTTTACCCATAAACAATTGGCGACCACAATGGGAGGATTGATCTATCGGCTACAATGTCGATGTCGATCTCGTTCTTCACCCAGGATGTCAAGATGGTAGGGAAGGCGACTCAATCCGACGCAACTACCGATTTCCGACCCGGTTACTAGTTATAAAAACTACACAAGAAACTAAGGACTTGCCAAGATGCTACCACTTGATCCGACTCAACTACGATTGGACGACCCGGTTACCGTTGCAAAAACTACACAAGAAAACTGGGACTCGCCGAAGATGCTATCAACGATTGGGGACTTGGCCGACGATGCTACCAAAGAAAACCGCCTTTTACATGGAGAGAGGCGTGTTCACAAAAACCTATGAAGTGAGTAAATTTAGACTGCGCAAGACATACGATCTGTTTTTAGGCTCTTAGTAAAACCGTCATACTACTGAGTATTGTGCCTATTGCTAGCACACACTTTCATAAAAGCAATATTCCTTTCCCAAAACATAATCAAAGTCATTTTATCAAAACCATTCATCCGTAAATAATCCAATATCCTCAAAAGCTAATATTTATCTATCAACCCAAGAAATCCGGAAGACAAAAACCATAAACCAGCGCTTTGTTTTCCTTTCAAAAAAAATTCACCTACCCGTACATACCTACTTTGCACAATAATGTACATTACCGTCACTATTAGCAAGCGTTACTACGGTGACATTTGAAGAATTATTTATGATGAAGTATTTCCACAAGTTTATGAAAGGCATACCTATGGCTACGGTTTACACCAAAGACAAGAAAACAATAAAACAAATTGAAAGAGAAACGGTGGAGTACATAGTTTAGGATATGCTTGCCCACTTTGTCACTACGCGCTCACCGCTAACACCATGACGTGATAACAAAGATACGAGGAACAAGTCCAAGCCAAGCCAAGCCAGACGTGCCAAGCCAATGGTCCACACCATACCGAAATCCAAGCCAGCGTCCACACCAAGTCGGGCGCCCATTCCAAGACGATCCGCCTACCAGTGACGCGTTTCCGGATGCGCTTACTCCGACGACTTGCTGACGCGCATGCCAGCGCTTTCGTAGCGTTTCCTAAGCGCTTGCGGGACGCGCTTGCCAGGCACACATGCCGCATAATGCATGCCACCGCAGACCACACTCTGTGCTAACAGTTCAGATCCTTTCCAGCGCCAACATCTTGCGCCCTTCGGCACTCATCCTCTCCCTTGAAACAACGCCATGGCTCCAGATTTCGTGATCAAAACCGTGTCATCCCCCGCACGATACACTTACGATCACTGTAACCAGGCCACTTCCGTCATCCCAACGGTTCTTCAAGCATCGAGCTCTAACCGTCACCGAGACGCTACTCCACCATCGTGGCAAGATCTTGGAAGATCCTAAGAAGCCGACCTCGTAGCGTTGTTGGTTTGATGAAAAGACAAAAGATACAGCAGGGGGACGCGTTTATAGATGAAGAGGCTCGCGTTGCTCTTGAGCGACCAGTAGAAGGGGATAAGCAATCCAATTTCGTCACGTGAAGATCAACAAAGACTTCTCCAAAACTCGAAAGCAAGGGAAATCAACAACTCTCCTGAGTTCACGGAGACCCTTCCCTCGTCAAGACCCGCACAATGGGAACTTCGCCCACAAAGTCGTACAGTCTATGATGAAACAGTTGCGTGAGATTCTATGTTTCTCCAAGGCGTAGCGTCAAGACATATTTGCACCCCTCGACTGCACTACATCAGGAAAACAAGCGTTTCCATCCGGGAAGCCGTTCCCAAACCCCAACCTCTCATAGGAAGCACGATCGATATATGGAACTGGGACTCTAACCTCCGTTCTCTTGAGGATGTCGAGTTTGACAGAACGTGACGCGGTCTCCGACTTCAAAATGGTAACCGTAAAGGCTCTGAGAGTTGCAAGACGTTGTTTCAACGCGTTCTCTCCGTAACTAGCCCGCATCAACGTTCTCTCGGAAGTAGCTACACATCAACGTTCTCTAGTAGCTACACATCAACGTTCTCCAGAAGCTTCAGCATCAACGTTCGCTTCAACGCCACTCCTTCCTGCAAAGGGTCATGCCGCCACACTCCCAGCCCGAGGAGCTTCACCGCAGTAGCAATTACTGCAAGGATGAAACACGTAAACCATACTTGAGACGGAAGATATACATGGGATCCCTTCACCATCAAAGCTAATGGAAGAACAGTCCACCAAAAATCCGTACCCACAACAAGGTCCTCTACTCTTCAAGGGTGCAGCGCAAGAACATCATCACCTCTCTCGTATAGAAGACGCCTTCAACACTTTACGAGGCGCATGAGGATCCCGAGAACCGCACTATCCGAGAATATGTCATCATGTAATTTCCGAGCATCCCAGTTGTCACATCCTAAGAGTACGATAGATTATATCAAATCCCGTGGAGGGGGATTCAAGGCGATATAATGAAAGTAGGTCATGCATGGAGACTACCAGGCAGAAGATGCTTTCACTCCCTCAACCAGGGTTATTAATCGAATTCAACATCATCACTATCGAGGTTTTATGAGCCACGGAATTTCTCAACATGAATCCGTACATGTGCACCTAAAACTCCAAAAGCACGCCTTTAAGGTTACATTCACGTATTCATACATTCCATCATATCAAACCGAAGTATGACCGGGACTTCTCATTTGCATCCCATTTCGTAAGATAGATCCCTAAATCGGCGTCCTCCAAGTCCGCAGTCAACAAGGATGGATTCAAGGAAGGGGAACGACTAGGTCATCCTTGTCGATAACACCGACGCATGCTCCAACGGGATATCTCCGCACAAAAGGGAAATTTTCCATTTATACAACAAGCGCGGTAAAGTGTACGACAGTCCTCAAAGAAGAAGAAAACATACCGGTATGATTTTATTAACCCGAATAACCTTTGTTGGGATGCTCATGCAAGAGTCGGACTGCGCCTTCTATCTCGGGAGAACCCTGATTTGGTTAGAAGATGATTTGAACTGTGGCATGACAAAGAGAGAAATTCAACAAGAAGAACCTTTCTCAAACGAGGGAGATGATGCGCTTACGTTGGGTTTGAATACGAACCTTTAAAAAGGAAAGGAAGCAATGAGGGACATAACGCTTTCGCATTTTTTGGCATGAACGATGCCCCTAATCGAAGCCAGCGTGAAGGAAAGGCAAAATAAGGAAACTTTGCTATCGTAGAAACACCTACTCCTCCTTGTTCACACCGATCCCATCAAGTCACGTCAATAAGCACGCACAACTTCCCTACTTGCGCCGGTCCCACCCAAGCCTAGCACAATCAGCCTTCCCAACTCACGCCAATTTCCCAACGCCGCCCAAGTCACGCCCGCAAGCACGCTTGACTTCCACATTGCGCCCCCCCACCAGCCAAAGACACGCAATTTCCCAAGTCACGCCGCAAGCACGCACTGACTTCCACATTGCGCCCCACCGGCCAAGACACGCAATTTCCCAAGTCACGCCCGCAAGCACGCACAGCTTCCACATTGCGCCGGTCTCACCAGCTAGCACACCCGGTTCCCAACTCACGCCAACTTCCCAACGTCGCCCAAGCCGCACTAGCCCCACTAATTGTGCCGACCTCCCGATTTGTGCAAAAACTCACGAGGCAAGGATTCCAAATCCTATTTATAAAAGGTCGACAAGCCTCAATTCTCTTTACGGTTTGCAATTGATAGTCCTGTCACCATCTTATGCTTACCTCGCAACAAAGCCCCTGTTCCGAGCTAGCGGGGGACTTAATGTTGATGGTGGTTTTTAAACGAGGGGTAAAATCGTAAAACCCCATGACCTAGTGTTACCCTCAACACATTAACTAAGAGCATTTAACCTCGTGTGTAAATAATTAATAGGGGTATTTTTCAAAATAGATTAGGTTTTCGACATAGAACCCTAATTCCAAAACCAAGCCGCACATCGCGCACCATGGCAACAATGCCAAACCAAGCCGCATATCTGCAGCCATGGCAACAATGTTAAACCAAGCCGCATATCGCGCCCCATGGCAACAATGCCAAACCAAGCCGCATACTGCGCACCATGGCAACAATGCCAAATCAAGCGCACCGCGCACCATGGCAACAATGCCAAACCAAGCGCATACTGGCGACCATGGCAATAATGCCAAACCAAGCCGCATATGCGGCGCCATGGCAACAATGCCAAAACAAGCCGTGAGACATCGCAAGCCCCATGGCAACAATGCCAAACCAAGCCGCATACTACGCACCATGGCAACAATGCCAAACAAAGCCGCACCTGCGCACCATGGCAACAATGCCAAACCAAGCCGCATATCGTGCAATCACAAGCAACAATGCCAAATCAAGTCGCATACTGCGCACCATGGCAACAATGCCAAATCTCCAAGCCGCTATGCCTTTGGCCCACGCCAAATATAGCGCCCAGGTTTGCAAGACTTGCAACTAGGTCATCATGGCTGCACGTGCCATTGGCACATGCCAACACGTGTCGCAAGCCATATTTCCAAGCCGCTATGCCTTTGGCCCACGTCAAATATAGCGCCCTAGGTTTGCAAGACTTGCAGCTAGGTCAACATAGCCGCACGTGCCATTGGCACATGCCAACACGTGTCGCAAGCCATATTTTCAAGCCGCTATGCCTTTGGCCCACGCCAAATATAGCGCCCTAGGTTTGCAAGACCGGCAACTAGGTCAAATGGCCATGACGTGCCATTGGCACATGCCAACACGTGTCGCAAGCCATATTTCCAAGCCGCTATGCCTTTGGCCCATGCCAAATATAGCGCCCTAGGTTGCAAGACTTGCAACTAGGTCAACATGGCCGCACGTGCCATTAGCACATGCCAAAACGTGTCGCAAGCCATATTTCCAAGCCGCTATGACTTTGGCCCACGCCAAATATAGCGCCCTAGGCTTGCAAGACTTGCAACTAGGTCAACATGGCCGCACGTGCCATTGGCACATGCCAACATGTGTCGCAAGCCATATTTCCAAGTCGCTATGCCTTTGGACCCCGCCAAATATAGCGCCCTAGGCTTGCAAGACTTGCAACTAGGTCAACATGGCCGAACGTGCCATTGGCACATACGAACATGTGTCACAAGCCATACTTCCAAGCCGCTATGCCTTTGGCCCACGCCAAACATAGCGCCCTAGGCTTGCAAGACTTGCAACTAGGTCAACATGGCCGCACGTGCCATTGGCACATGCCAACATGTGTCGCAAGCCATATTTCCAAGTCGCTATGCCTTTGGCCCACGCCAAATATAGCGCCCTAGGCTTGCAAGACTTGCAACTAGGTGAACATGGCTGCACGTGCCATTGGCACATGCCAACACGTGTCGCAAGCCATATTTCCAAGCCGTTATGCCTTTGGCCCACGCCAAATATAACGCCTCAGGCTTGCAAGACTTGCAACTAGGTCAACATGGCCGCACGTGCCATTGGCACATGCCAACACGTGTCGCAAGCCATACTTCCAAGCCGCTATGCCTTTGGCCCACGCCAAACATAGCGCCCTAGGCTTGTAAGACTTGCAACTAGGTCAACAAGGCATTCCGCACATGCCATTGGCACATGCCAAACACATACGCTGGTAGCCTAACTTGCAAACCGTGCAACCTACCACCAAGGCATTCCACACATGCCATTGGCACATGCCAAACACACACGCTGGTAGCCTAACTTGCAAACCGTGCAACCTACCACCAAGGCATTCCGCACATGCCATTGGCACATGCCAAACACACACGCTGGTAGCCTAACTTGCAAACCGTGCAACCTACCACCAAGGCATTTCCGCACATGCCTTTGGCACATGCCACACACACGCCACTAGCATTTCTGCGCATTACCACTTACGCCGAGGTGCAACTCGCAACGAAGGCATTCCGCACATGCCATTGGCACATGCCACATGCGTCCCTAGCAGCACCACTTGCATGCAAGATGCAACCAACACTCGAGACATCAACACAAATCAGGGGATGCTTCTTTAGGGTTTTGGTTTGGCGGTCCACAAAGATGCGGCGTACACTACGCTCACATTAAGAAAGCGTGAAAAGGAATAAAGCGGTCAAATAAAAGAGGAAATAATGGTGAAAAACATTTTCACCCATTAAACCATGCGGTTACCACCTCCTCCCATTATTTCACCCTTTACTCTCTTCCTTCATGAGGCCAGGGGTATGTTTTAATCTCGACTTGTATAAATAGGTCTTACCTATTTCCACCGGACAACAAGTCTCGTCCGGGAGAAAAATACTACACTCTCGGAAAGGCAACTTTTGCAAGCTCTCCCAAAAGCTTTCATCTCTTGCAAGCTTCCTAAGCTTTCACTTTCTCGATACAAGTCGAGATACTACTCTCCTCAACACCTTTCTTTGCTTCCCTCCCCAAATCAACCCTTCTCCTCCACTTTGTGACCGAAGCAAGTCTGGAACGGCAATTTCTTGGTTTAGGCCGGACTTGTACAGATTGATCTCTCGAATCTATAAAGTGCTCACGTGCAGCACATTTGTTTAGAGTTTGAACAAGTTTCTCACTCACCTACCGAATTTACCGAAATCGGCAGAAACAATTTTTACCCATAAACACCACCGTTTGAGCCACATCTGTGCCCGACAATTGGCTAACTCCCATCTCCAAGTCACCGACGGTGGCCACCAAAGGCAAGTTTTCGTGTGGCTCTACCCCAGAATCGTCCTCCGAACCGGATTCCTCCCGCGAACTTGAGTCGGACATTTTTCAAAATAAGAAATTGAAGAAGAAAGAAAAGAAGCGCGGAACTCACCGAACCACTTCCCGAAGAAGAACCAAAGGTCTGCGGAGGAATCACTCTCACTTGTCGAACTTTCTTCATTCTCCGACTCATCACCGCTATGAGAAGGCTCGGTGTGCTAGAATTCTTTGAAGAAATCGCCGTCTCCTGGCAACGTGCAAGGGCAGCGAAAGCATTAACACTACCGAAGCCCGGGAAGAAACAAGACACATGTTTTCAGCAGAATTTCACGTGTTTTGAGACAAACCAATGAAGAAGCGATACATACCTGGTTTATTGGAAGAACCGAAAGACACGAGAGCTGTGGGAGGATCTTTTGAAACCATCCGAACCCGCCAAAGACGATTCTTCGTTCTCCGTTCCTTGGCTGGGGACTTTCCGAGTTGCTAGGAAGCTTTCGCTTGAGATCTCTCAACATTGGATACTTCTTCAAAACAGCTGGGAAGGTTTACAACGAACGTTCTCCACCACGTTATTCACAAAATCTTGGATCATAATAAACTCGTCGCACCGAACTCATTATAACCGAAGGTCGTCGGAAGTTACTCTTCCCGTTTGAAAGAAGGGAAGGCGGATACCCGCTCAAGGGCACCGGCATTAAGGGCGCACGCAATGAATCCTTAGGGATCACCGGCTGGTAAGCAAGAGGCACCCCTTGATCGAAACCCATGTGACGAGCAGCACGGTCAATATTGTAAGCAACTATCTGGAAAGACCCCATGAAGAAAGACGGCATATAACCGGACGTGCAACTTTGAATAAACAAGTTTTCACCAACGCTCAAATCGCCATCAGAAGACAAAGACATGAGCGGAGCAGAAGCAAAGGTGTCAATTTGAGTCACCGACCTATGGACCGGCTCCCATGGGCGAAAACTGATTTCATACGACTTATCAAGAAGACTAACCAAGCTCACGCCAACTCTTGGACGCCTGTTCACCCATCGAAGAATTCGAGAGCCACCCCAACTCGCGGGAATCGAAGGCATCGGTTTGAGCATACTTCTCAAAGTGCTCCCATAGCCGGACTTGCGAAAAGCAACGTGCACATATGAATTCACTTTCATGAAACCATTCGAAACTCGCATGTTCGCAACTAGATGATCCGATGCACATACAGGAACCGAGGAATAGCTTGCCAATGGGAAGAACTTCACCTTTTGCCAACTTCACAAAGCAATCACTAGCAACTCTGGTCTTATCTCCTTCTTACCGTAACCGTCGTCAAAAATGTCTCTAGACAACCAGAGAGCCAAAAATCCGCAACGTGAAGATCACCGCTTTTGTTCGAGGTTCCACTCGTCCGGAAACCATTGAGATATCCACCACCAAAGGCACCTTTCATCCTCTTTAGGATTTAATCCTTCGACTTTGCGGTGGAGTCTTTCCGAGCGAAATCTTTCAACTTAGCGGCAAGGTCATCCCGCATCTTCCCCTCACTTTCGAGATAATTGGATTTTAAGATTCCCGCCATCGGAAGATTCGAAAGAAGAGAGCCACACTCTCCAAGGAGAAAGTTATCTCACCCCATCTACATATGATCGTATGGGTGTCCGAACACCATCTGGAGATGAAAGCAACCAAGACCGAGATATCCTTCCTAATCTGGAGATTTACTGAAGCTCTGACAAGCATCAATAACTGCGCTCGAGTCAAGTTGGTATTTATATGCTCCTTACTCACCATGAACTCAACCCATCTATCAAAAGAACGCAATGGGCTTTGGCACATCCCGAAATCAATGTTGGAAGAGGAATATACCCCTTTATGAAGACAACCGTATGGTGTTCTCTCGGGCGAACCGAACGTGTCTTCTTTTCATCTTCACCACCGGTTAACAAAATTGGCACGAAACCTAGGTGATTTTTCCGAGCGAGAGGCAAGTTTTTGGCGAAGAATTCATCATCCGTGTTCGGTTTGGAACTATGGACATCCTTCGATGAGGCGAAATTCTATTCGGGTAACATCTTACCGGATTTCTTCATAACAACTTAGTAACAAGATATCCGCACAAGGAGAAAGACAAATTATCTCCCGACACATAACCGCGCCCAACAAAGGAAAACCCGAAATAAAAAAAAAAAAAAAAAGAGAAAGGGCGTATTCTTTATCGGCTCAAAAGCGCACACGCAAAGATTTTCTTCGGGTTCAAAATTATATATGGAGCATTTTTCTACGGGTTCAAAAATACACACGCAGTATTTTCTTCGGGTTCAAAATTATATATGGAGCATTCTCTACGGGTTCAAAAATACACACGCAGTATTTTCTTCAGGGTTCAAAATTATATACGCAGTATTTTATACGGAGCTCAAGTGCGTATCGCAGTATCATTCTTCGGGTTCAAAATTATATATGGAGCATTTTCTACGGGTTCAAAATTGCACGCGCAGTATTTCTTTCAAGACCGAAATTCATATATGCAATATTTCCTATGGGTTCGAAGTCATATGAAGCACGTATACGTATTCTTCTTCGGATTCATATATAGTATTCTCTACGGGTTCGAAACTACACACTTGAGATTTTCTTGTGGTTCAAAATTATACGCAGATTTTATACGGCTCAAGTGCGTCTGCAATATCTTTCTTCGGGTTCAAAATTATATATGGAGCACTTTCCCTACGGGTTCGAATAATATATGCAATATTTCCCTTAGGTGCATACGTACGATATTTTCTACAAGAGGCACGCCAAGAAATTATATGCGCAATATATATATAAACGCCTACTCTTAGGGTTTACACCTACATAAAAAGGGAAACAAGAGAAGTACTTGGAAGACATGCACCGGAAGTTTGGTTTTTCTTTGTAACTCGCCGCTAGTAGGAAAGGATGAAAAGATGAAGGTGCAAGATGGGAGAAAGGGACTTTGTATATATAGGCGTGAAGATTCCGAAATAGGGAAGGATTTCCCTTTACCAAAATCGTGCGTGTAAGAAACGGCCCACAAGGGCGCCCAACTTCCCAATGTCGCCCAAGCCGCACCTGGCCCCACCAATTGCACCGACTTCCCAATGACCGCCCAAGTCACGCCTGCAAGCACGCACAGCTTCCACACCTTGCGCCGGTCCCACCAGCTAGCACACTCAGTTTCCCAACTCACGCCAACTTCCCAACGTCGCCCAAGTTGCACCGGCCCCACCAATCACGCCAACTTCTCAATGACCGCTCAAGTCCCGCCAAAGAAACACGCATGACTTCCCCACCTTGCGCCGGTCCCACCAGCTAGCACACTCATTTTCCTAAACTCGCGTCAACTTCTCAACGCCGCCCAGCTTCCCGTCTCTCACGACGCTAACTTCCCAATTGTGCCAGCCTCCCGATTTGCGCAAAACTGCCAGAGGCAAGGATTCCAAATCCTATTTATAAAAAGGTCAGACGAGCCTCCTCAATTCTCTTTACAGTTTGCTGTCGATAGTTTGTCACCATCTTATGCTTACCTCGCAACAAAGCTCTGTTCCGAGCTAAGCGGGGGACTTAATGTTGAAGGTGGTTTTTAAACAAAGGGTAAAATCGTAAAACCCCTAAATAACCTAATGTCACCAAAGTGACACATTTATTAGAACATTTAATGCGTGTAGTCGAGTAATTAATAGGGGGTATTTTTCAAATTAGGGTTACAACGAACAAAACCCTAATTCACCTCCGTGCCAATGGCAAACCATGCCGACCACACCTAGCCCGAGCTAGCCGCATCTCCATGCCAATGGAAAATCATGCCAGCCATACCAAACGCGCCGAAGCATGCCAACCATGCTAGCCGCACCTCCGTGCCAATGGAAAATCATGCCAGCCACACCTAGCCCATGGCTAGCCGCATCTCTATGCCAATGGCAAATCATGCCACCATACCAAACGCGACCGAAGCATGCCAACCATGCTAGCCGCACCTCCGTGCCAATGGAAAACCATGCCGACCACACCTAGCCCGAGCTAGACGCATCTCTATGCCAATGGCAAATCATGCCAGCCATACCAAACGCGCCGAAGCATGCCAACCATGCTAGCCGCACCTCCGTGACAATGGAAAATCATGCCAGACACACCTAGCCCGAGCTAGACGCATCTCTATGCCAATGGCAAATCATGCCAAGCCATACCAAACGCGCCAAGCATGCCAACCATGCTAGCCGCACCTCCGTGCCAATGGCAAATCATGTCGACCACACCTAGCCCAAGCTAGCCGCATCTCTATGCCAATGGCAAATCATGCCAGCCATACCAAACGCAACGAAGCATGCCAACCATGCTAGCCGCACCTTCGTGCCAATGGCAAATCATGCCAGCCACACCTAGCCCAAGCTAACTAGCATCCATATGCCAATGGCAAATCATGCCGCCCATTGGCCCACCGAAGCATGCCAACCATGCAAGTCACGCCACTCCGTGCCAATGGCAAATCATACCTTGACCACCTTAACCCACGCCACGCCATACCAAACACCCTTACCTTGGCCCTAGCCGCACCATGCCAAAGTAGCGCCCACACCTAGGCTTGCAAACCATGCAACCTAGGCCAAATTGGCCACGCGTGCCATTGGCATATGCCAACATGCGTCACATCGGTAGCTTTTCCTACCAAGGCCACGGCCCTAACGGCCACGCATGCCATTGGCACATGCCAACATGATCACCGGTAGCTTTTCCTACCAAGGCCACGGCCCTAACGGCCACGCATGCCATTGGCACATGCCAACATGTGTCACCGGTAGCTTTTCCTACCAAGGCCACGGCCCTAACCCGCCACGCATGCCATTGGCACATGCCAACACGATCATCATAGCTTTTCCTACCAGGGCCACGGCCCTAACGGCCACGCATGCCATTGGCACATGCCAACATGCTCGCTGGTAGCTTTTCCTACCAAGGCCACGGCCCTAACGGCCACGCATGCCATTGGCACATGCCAACACGATCGCTGGTAGCTTTTCCTACCAAGGCCACGGCCCCTAACGGCCACGCATGCCATTGGCACATGCCAACATGCGTCGCCGGGTAGCTTTTCCTACCAAGGCCACGGCCCTAACGGCCACGCACGCCATTGGCACATGCCAACACGCTAACGCCGGGTAGCTTTTCCTACCAAGGCCACGGCCCTAACGGCCACGCATACCATTGGCACATGCCAACACGCTCGCTGGTAGCTTTTCCTACCAAGGCCACAGCCCTAACGGCCACGCACGCCATTGGCACATGCCAACACGATCGCTGGTAGCTTTTCCTACCAAGGCCACGACCCTAAACGGCCACGCATGCTATTGGCACATGCCAACATGCTCACCGGGTAGCCTTCATCACCTAGCCGTGCCCATAACACGCCGGCAGCCTAACTTGCAAGCCGTGCAACTTAGGCCAACTTGCCGTACGCGCCATTGGCACATGCCAAAACCCACGCTCGGTGGCCTAACTCGCAAACCATGCAACCTACCACCAAGGCATTCCGCACATGCCATTGGCACATGCCACACACGCCACTAGCAGCCTCCGGCATTGCCACTTACACTCAACGTACAACCTACCACCAAGGCATTCCGCACATGCCAACGCCATAACCATTGCCACCACCAAGTACAACCTACCACCAAGCAGCGTCCCACACATGCCATTGGCACATGCCACGCACGCCACTAGCATCTCTGGAATTGCCACTTGCACTCGAAGTACAACCCGCAACAAGGGCATTCCGCACATGCCAATGGCACATGCCACACGCGCCACTAGCAGCGCCACTTGCACTCAAGGTGCAACCAACACTCGAGATATCAACACAAACTGGGGGATGCTTTCTAGGGTTTTGGTTTGGCGGTCACAACATGTAGCGTACACCACGCTCACATTAAGAAAGCGTGAATAGGAATAAAGCGGTCAAATAAAAGAGGAAATAATGGTGAAAAACGTTTTCACCCATTAACACCATGCGGTTACCACCTCCTCCCATTATTTCACCCTTTACTCTCTTCCTTCATGAGGCTGTGGTACATTTTAATCTCGACTTGTATAAATAGGTCTTACCTATTTCCACCGGATAACAAGTCTCGGTCGGAGAAAAAATACTACACTCGTAAAAAGGCAACTTTGCAAGCTCTCCAAAAAGCTTTCATCTCTTGCAAGCTTCCGAAGCTTTCACTTTCGATACAAGTCGAGACACTACTCTCTCAGAATTATTCTAGTCTCAACACCTTTCTTTGCTTCCCTCCCCAAATCAACCCTTCTCCTCCACTTTGTGACCGAAGCAAGTATGGAATGGCCATTTCTTGGTTTAGGCCGGACTTGTACAAATTGATCTCTCAAATCTATAAAGTGCTCACGTGCAACACATTTGTTTAGGGTCTGAACCAGTTTCTCACTCACCTACCGAATTTACCGAAATCGGCGAAACGATTTTTACCCATAAACAACACTATAACGGCCAAATTTGGGCACCATCCTACAAATACACTACTTATCTCTACAAAGCAACACATAACTATTTGCAATACTCTCAAAGCTCATATCATCATACACTCCATCTAACTCACCCAATAGCTCTCTACATACAAGAAATGGCATCATTTGATTCAAACGAAGATTTGGCAATCACCAAAGCATGGTACGCGGAAACTCGAGTTAGGCGTCAATCCTCCGTAAGGGTGGATTAGTAACCTTTTGGGCTAGGGTTCACAACAAATTTAGCCAAGAGTTTGGAAATCCTAACTCAAGAAGTCTTCAACAAGTGCACGATAGGCACATAGTCATTGAAAATGCGATACTTGCTTATTTAGCTATCCAAAAACCAATTTTCAACGCTCCCCACTTTAACTTGTCCATTGAACAATTTGTAAGTATTTTTGTGGTTTATTTTACGTGATCCATGTTGTTTGATCTTCCAACTTAAACCGCACTAACAAAGTAAGTTTGTGTTTTGTTTTTTGTAGCATGAAGTCGCCAAAGCGCTACTTGGAGGAAAAGGGGGAAGCATTCGCATTCGATGCAAGCTATCAATTCATGGAATCCAAAATCCCGGAGTATGCCCCTGAGATGATGGAGGGTGTATCGTCTTCGGAGGAGGAAGATTGATGGCTTTAGAAGTTTTAGTGTAGGTTTTGTGGGTAGACCTCTATGTAAACCCTCGCGAGACTATAACTCGTCCAATAGGGTCGCCTAGGGGTTCAAAGGCTTGATGCACATGCTAAGTGCATTCGTTTTTCCGTCGACAAGGATTAGGTTTTATGTTTCAATCAATGTAGTAACCAAAATGGAATGAATAAAGTAAATTACATCTTCCCATATTATGTCGCCTAGCAAGTTTGTATTTTTTGCATGCCGAGATTAATATAGCTAGGAAGGGTAGGAAATATTTACACGCCGACCGCAAGATTGTTGCCCAAGATAGTGGCGTGTTCTTCATCCGAGGACCATTAAAGTCGGATATTTGGTCGACAACTTATTCAAAGTTGAAACGCGGCGGAAGATCGATCGGCACCTTATTCAAAGTTGACCATTAGGCGGATGTTTGGTCGGAAGCTTATTCAAACCACGACCTTTAGGGCTTTAAGCATTTTCAAAACCAAAATTTTTGGATCGAAATCGAACTCATAAGACGGATCAAAGGTTAATCTACCGAATTCATAATTTGAAAATTTTAATCTAAACTCAATTAAATAACCCAATCGAATTTTAGTGTTAATTAACCAAGGGCATATTATCCATTTAGGAAAAAAAAGGTTAAGGGTTGGCTTGGTTTTACTTCATAATGACCAGATTTTGTCTTATTGGGTATACCCCAATTAGTTTGAGTATACCCCAATCAGGCCAGGTTTCTTAACACCACAAATCTATTATTATTCCCATTGTTTAATCTGAACTTGGCTTTTCTAGTTGTTGTCACACAGTGATCATGAGCCCCACTTTCATTGCTACATAGATACGAAGATAAATAATATCCACTAGACGATCACCTGAAGGCTAATATGCTTAGCTAATCAGTAACACCTACTGTTAGATTGGCCGGAAATTAGGGGGAGACCCAAAAAAAATATTATTCTCATTGTCAGGCCCACAATTAATTTTGGGTACTGTGACACCCATAATTATATGAAATTATTAAAAATGTATGCATGATGGATTATGCATCCGCATGACGAGTTATGCATCGGGGTATAATTGGCAACGCAACTTGGATATAACATATCTAAAAATCCGCGCCTTGGAATTTCACAAATTTTATATCGTTGGAAATCTTTTTAAGAGAGCTACGCAACGAGTACAAACAAGAATATCAAAATTTTGTTTTTCACGAAAAAAATCGGAAATGAGCATCATTTTAGGCAAAATTTTCGAAAACTTGATACATAACCATTATGCAGCCACCAAAAAGGATGCATAACGCATTATGCAGACGCATAACGAATTATGCAACAATTTTCTCGTTGCATAACAAGTTATGCTTTTGGATAACAAAGTTATGCATCTATAACAAGTTATGTAACCATTGTATTAGTGCGTACATAAAACATTGATGCATAATCTATTTTCTCGATGCATAAAAGATTGTGCAACAATTTTCTCGATGCATAATGCATTATGAAGCCATATTTTCGGACGCATAACAGGTTATGCATCCATTTTCTCGACTGCATAACATGTTATACATATATTATTTTAGGTGCATGACAAGTTATGCAGTCTTTGTTTTTGTTGGTTTCAATAGTAACAAAAAAATTGCTGCATAACGTGTTATATAACCGTTTTCCGGACTGCATAACAAATTATGCAGCAACTTTTGTAGATGCATAACAGGTTATGCATCCATTTTGACGACTGCATAACATGGTGTGCAGACATTTTCTCAAGCTGCATGACAGATTATACAAGAATGCAACCACTAAAAAAATCACATGCAACAATATCATGTTAACAAGTGTCTTAAGTAAGACTAGTGCTAGTGTTAAAAAATAATTTTAGCTTCGAGTTTTCTCACAATTCGGCCCTTCTTTTTCATAATCGATAGCAATACACAAATGGATTGGTTATGTTTCTCAAATATATTCTAGGACTTTCAAATGTGTCACCTACCGCTACGAAATGACTAACATTTCCTATCATCAGATTATGAAAAGATATCTTGTCTACTTACAAAAACATTAATAAATTAGTATTAAGTCGTAATAAAGAGAGAAAACAACCTCATTCTTGAGATCAACATTTCCTTTTTTGTCGACGACATTTGCTTCTGAGAGCAACATCATTGATTCTTGAATCCATTGAAATGTTCACAATTTCGTTTGCCCAATTGCCATTGTCAATTGCAAAAGACATGCTTGTTGTTGGAGACCTCAGCTTCTCAAGAGAAGCAGTGTTGGGTGGTCTTTCATCCACAGCATCAGCCACAACTTCTTTTACCTTTCCGCCGTTTTTGACAAATTGGTTTTGTAGTTGACAGCCTCTTGTTCTGGAGAGCTTCTCGTCGTCTTTCTGTTGATGGCTTCTGCTTATTGAAGTTCCAGTCTTTTCGACCTCATATTTCAAAATCAGCTACTAAAAACAAAAATACACAAAACAATTAAGAAATCCGCATATTACATACACTATAAATTCAATCAAAATCCAAAAAGAAGTGTCTAAATTTTCATCACCATCTCTCCAGCTAACTTGCAGCTTAACCTCATCATTAAACTCCAATCTCTCCATGTAATCTCAACCATCACCAGCACTATTCAACAGCGTCAAACCCCAATTTCCACTCATTGTTCTTCTGCAATTCAAGCATCAACAGAAACAACAACTCAACTCAATAGGGCACCTGCAGGCATCAACTCCATATTTTCATATCACCACCAATTTTATTTCTTCATACACAGACACACACCCCTGGCATCAACAGAGTCAATCCCATCGCATCACCACTTAATTTAATTTCAGTTTTCCTTTTCATCCACAAAACCCATCTCAAATTCACTTACTCTCTCGATTCAAGCTAACCCATGAATTTAATTTCCAATTCCCGTTCTTCGATTGCATACAAATCGAAACCCTAACAGCAAATACATATCACAGCAGAAACAATAACTCAACATCCTCCTTCTATTCCCATCTTTCTCTTCTTTGTTTCTTAAAATCTGCTTAAATCAGGGTTATACCATTAGTTTTGTTCACGAAGCTAACCCATTACTTTTGTTCAGGTTATACCACAAAGACCTAAAATCACTTCGAATCTTCTCAATTAACAGCATCAACATATCATCCTCGACTGATTTCTCCTCTTTCTCTCGGTAAACAAAGGTAGTCACATAAAAGAGAAAACAAAGGAAGAAGGAAAGGAAATGACAGAATAACGACGAAGGAATAACAAGAAGCGAACAACTAGTTTTATTAAATATGGGTTTGTGGAAATTTTTCTTAAGATAATGGGTGCGCAACTTCGAACTTTGCGGGGGCGTGGGTTTCACGGTGGAAAGATGAAGAATGGGTCTCCTCAGTAGTTTTCACTTGGCCCATATCATTGGTCCTGAATACGTCTATGATAATAGTTTTGGTGACCTAATAGGCTGACCCGATATTTTGTTCCTTATTAACTGATTTTTGAATCAGTAACCTAAACACCCAACCACATCTCTCACACCACGTCGAGAGTTGCGGTAACCTCCCGTCCCATTGGCCGGTGAACGACACTCTCGTTCCTGATTGGCCGAAATCAAAGTTAGCCCCCTACATTTCATGGCCGTCAATTTATGATTTTCATGAAATATGGACCTTCAGATTAGCCGCAAAATATACACATAAGTTGGCACGATTTTATTTTTTTGGGAAAAAATCGGAAGATTTCCATGTAAGGAGAAGATCGACATAAATAAGTTTTTGCAAGATTCTGTCATTGACAATTAATGGAAAATAAATCTTAGAAGATCTTTGGAGTAAAATTTGAAACAATTCTCTTTTTAGAAAAAATCTGGTAATTTCCATATCAGAATAAAAATCAACACAAATAAATTTTTATGGGTGGATTTTTCGTGTAATCTAAGATTGGTGATTCTATAATGAGAGCGGTTAATCGAGTCCAATTTTGTGCACACTCATTTAAAGAGTGTTCACAAAACAAATTAATCCTATTGGTTGGTCTAAACCAAACGTTAACTATTCACTAAATTCTTTTTTTTGTTTAATTTTAATTCAATTAAAATCTAAAAACGGCAAATATAAGTATATTCGATCCTAAAATATAGGAATTACAACACAAGATAATATACGCCTTTGAAATCAATGATTTCTTTCCTAATTTATGGGCTAAATGCGATTGACATGATGCTGTTTGATCTAATTGTCATTTAAAATGATGCTCTTGAATCTTGAAAGATCAAGCAAGTGATTTCGTTAGTACTGCGAACTTTAGTAAGCTGAATCAAGTGATTTAATTAATACTGCAAATTTTATTAAGCTGATCAATTGCTACAGCATACATTGTTATTAAAGTAATTAATTTGTTTTTCATCCTTGAATCATATTCCGTTAAAAGGAGCATCCAGTTTGCCGCACGAGATTGAAACTTAGGACAAACTCTTTTTATTTGTTTGCGTAATTAATTGACTTAATTTCACACTGATCATCTTATTTTACATTAAAAGATGATTTTTTCTTTTTTGTTTTAAGCATAAAAGATGATGAACGCGTATGCAACTTCATATTAGTCGATGATATCAAACTTAAAACAGGATCTCAATTTATTATTTTTAGTATTTGCAATATTGTGATCTTTTTATTTTGGGATACGATATATACTATTTTCCAATTATAGATTTCAATTTGAATTAAGATATAACAAAAAAACATTATTAATAAATAATTGACGGCTATTTTAGGGCGACCAATATGATTAATTTGTTTTGTGCACACTCTTTAAAGGAGTGTGCACAAAATTGGACTCCAGTTAATGCACTCTCGCTCCTGATTGACCGAAAAACAAGTTAGCCCCTTACATTTCGTGTCCGTTAATTACTTATAGAATCAGTTCGATCTAACGATCCTGATCGAATGATTAAAACAATTTTATATGAAAAATGTCTTTTTCGATATTGTTGGGGAGTTTAGACAAACTGCGCCAAATCACGTAGGTGCTTTACCATTCATGTTAACGTTAATTTAAGAAGCAAATCTAAGACTCCTAAGCAAGTTTAGTAAATACTTAAAATTCCTATTAAATATGGTTTCATATTATAATTAAGGGTTGATGATGATTTCCGTTTTAAGGAGTAGTATTTTCAAACAAACTATCTTTAGAAATTATCTTAAATATGTATATAAGTATCTAATTACTTTCGGAAGTTTTGGATTTATAAATCTTGCGATATGTTTTTGCTAACAAAAAAAAAAATACTTATAGAATTTTTAGCGCATGTTTTTCCATCTATATTTATATTAAGGCTAAGAATAGTTCAGTGTATTTTCGGAAACAAATCTTGAAGCTGCTATACAACATTACTTAACGGCAACTTATGTCAAATTTAGGGAATTTTTTTTTTCATTCAACAAATATTTATAGGAAATTTCGTAGTTATCAAGATATGGAGTTATATAAAAAGGGTTTTTCTTATGCCAAATTTAGGCGACAATAATATGTAACTCGGTAAGCCGTTTTAATTCTTCTTTTTTCTTTGGTTCTTTTGGTATCTTGTATCCGCTGATGTTTATGTTTTTTGTTTATATTAGATGTGTAGTTGGAGATCTCTCAGTCGGTTTTGGTGGATAAGTGCTCCAGGTAAAACAGTCCCAAGCGCCTCACTTTGCTCGACTCCTCTTTTCTCAATTTTATTTTAGATTTCTTTTATTTTCTCATGCTTCTTATTTATTTTCTCAATTCGAACCAAACAGTAATTAGGTTTTACTCATTTTTTTTTTGTTTACCTTACATGTTTTTTGATTTTTTTCTTCTTCTTATTGAGCAACCATTAGGGGTTGGTTTTGATGAGAGGATTTTATAGAAGGTTGTTTGTTTGCATACGTTCTTTTTGGGAGACTATCCCATCATGAACACAAAAAAATACACCATTTTCTTTTTGTTCGTATTACGATTAATGCCTTTTTCGGTTAGAACTCCCGATTGATGTTTTGTTTTTTTGTATGGGTTACGAAATGTGCACCAGAGCAGGTATTCCTTTACTTTTTACACTTTCAGCTATTGCATAGCGCTTCTACACCAATATCCCCGACTCCATTTTTGTAGCATGGGTTATTATCGCATTCTGCAGCTGTCGCACTTCAAGTCCAGCACAAGACTCATGTTGTGACTGATAAGTGTGCAAAGAGAGGTATAAGGGAAGTTTCTGTATCAGATCTACTCTGTCTCTTTCTCCGCCCGTTGTTTCATGATTCTTTTTTTGGCATCTTGCAGTTCATTATCCCTTATGTATATTTTTATTCAACAAGAAGGTTCAGAAGAATAGAGAGTCCCGCAGGTTCATGGAAATGCTCTTGCATGTCTTCCATCCTCTCGGCATGATACTGCTCAGACAATAAGGAGTGCTTTATAATAAAAAGTATCCTTTATGACATGTTCTTTCAAAGTGGGTGTTTTTATGGCTCGATATTTTTGCATGCCTGGACAAAAATATGTTTTAGATTTGTAGTTGTATTTCTGCGTCATCGACAACCGCAAAGTTGTTCCAAAACTCATGGCTTACATGTGGTTCATGTGTCTTTATAGATTTCAATTGCTTATTTTCTTTGTGATATGCAATATGCTTTGCTCAAAGAAACCTTTGTATCTTTGTTCGTAGTTCTGTTGGATGGATTTCCTGATGTTGCACATTAATCTCGCTCCAACATATGCTTCAGTCTGCTCTTATATATTTTGTGTAGGATTCACTGCACGAAAGTGGTAAGGTACGCATCGTCCGACGGATTTAAGATCACAAGGAACTATGTTTTAATTCTTATCTTATATCTTTTTATTTTCGTTTAATGATAAGAAAGTATCTTTTCTAAGATGTGACTCCTTATTTGGTTAAGATAATAGTTGACATTTACTCGGCTATGTATCAAGGGAAGAGGTCTTACGTGTTATAAGAAACCTGAAGGCAAGTTCTTTTTTTTGAATCCTGTTATTCAAGTATTTGAACTAAAGTGTTATTAATTAAATCCAATTATATATATCAAATCCCGCCTTTTGAATTCTTGCTTAAATTACATAGCAGAGCACATGGTTCTCAACCATGTAGTTGCGGGTTCGACTCCGGAAGATGGCACAATTATAAATATGCATTGCACTACAGGCTTACATTAATAAAACATGTCATATATCAACTTGGTCGCGCCTGTAGCAGAGGAATGCCAATAATCATAGCATTGGAAAGATGGAATCGTTAATTACCTTTTTTTTATAATGACCTGCAAATACTATAATCCCATCCTAATAATGTCCGACAACTATTTTATGCTGCATAGATCTGTAAATAGCATCACTTACATTATATTATCGCATAGGTAAGTTAGATGGATGTAGTTAGGAATTTTATCCCTTATGTTACTGCAGTCACTTCCATGAACTGCTATTGTATTATCAATTATTGTATTATTTCCAAAACAAAGGGCTGGAAATCTGTGAATCCGTCGACTCTATATAAAACATTGGAAATTTTTGGTTTTGCATGCTCCATATTTCTTCTAGGGTTTTGTTGATTGTTTTCTGGAAGGTAGGGGTTTTGTAGTTTTGTTGCCTAATTTATATTTGTTGATTGTTGCATGTACAATTAGAGTCTTGGTTTGAGGTGAAACAATAAAAGAAGTTTGTTTCTTTTGAAAAAACAATATTGGTACGTCAACACTGAATGTGAAAGTTTACTATCCTGAATGGATGATAGTAAACTTTCACAGGATATTAGTGTCAAAAACTGATCAACTTTTATGTTCTCATAATTTTAAACTTTTTATACTTGCTTTTGATGAAGAATACACTGAAAAAACCTATAGAAGAGAGGCATGGCATCAATGGTATGTTCCAATAGACCTTTAATCACAACAAATAACATGATGGGATGCGTATAATTGACGTACTGGTGCAATAGTATTTCAAACGGGACCGACCATAGTTCTGTGTCAAATAGTGAAAGATTTCGGTTGAAGGATGCGAGAGATGGTATAGTAGAAATTAGTTGAAGGATGCGAGAGATTGTAGTTGAGAATGAAAGGTAAAATACTATGAAATATTTTCATTTTGTTTCTCTTGGAATTATTTGTGGACTATATATTCTGATGGGTTTTATTTGTTTATCAGGGGACCATCAACGAAGATATCTCTATAGATTGAATTGATACCGTACATATAAATAAAATGCTATAGAACTCTAAGAAGATGCCTATAGTGGTGATAATATTTTTGGGTAATAATATTTTTTCGTGTTGCTTTTGTACATAAAAATTACGGGTATAATTAGCCTTTGTGTTGCTGCATCAAAGACATCTAGGCATTTGTCGATCTGGATGTTTTACAATGTCACACCCAACGCATCATAATTTCTCTTTTCCGGGCTTGATTCCGAGACTACGGAAGTCTGTATAGTCGAGCTGATGGAAGAAGAAGATCTACCTTAGATGTTACGGCATGGGAGTAACAAGACAGCTTTTAGTGTATGTACACAACATTCTATATAGAATTACAGGACAAGAAGCGCAGAAGAAAAAAAATTGATCTGAAAGGGGGTACGAGAATGACCAAATATGCAAACACATATAGAATAATAATGTAGTTCTGGACCATTTTACTAGGGGGTACGAGAATGACCAAATATGCAAACATATGGAATAATAATGTAGTTCTGGACCATTTTACTGGGGTTGGTGTGAGAAGAATTATGTCTATTCTTCCTACATTCTTAAATTCCTCTTGCCATTTTTTTGCCTTATCACAACGCTTTGAAAATCAAATATGTGTATCCACTGATAAGCAGTTAGTAAGATAAGCAGGCACAACAATAACCTTGAGGATTCATAGCATTAAACGCTTACAAAATCTACTTGACCAATGTTGACTGACTTTGTTCTAAAAAGTGTGTTTGATTTTTATATAAGCAGTTGAGTGTGAGGATTAAATTGAGTAGTTTCCAATTTTAATGGATAATCATAGCTTTCCATAAGAAGATCATGTACAGAGCCTGTACTTTCGGTTGCATTTTATACATTAATTTGTGCAACAAGCCAACAATATTTTTCTTCGCACATTGTTGCATAATTAACCAAGTTACTCTGGAGGTTGTGGTATATGGTTGTGCAATGAATAAAAATGATTTCAAAGGTTAAGATTACTGCCAATCAATAAAAATGGTTTCGAGTTGAACATGATTGCAAAGAAAACATTGATTTCGAGGTGAACATGATTGCAAAGAAAACATTGGCTCCAGGCAAGTAATATAGTGCATTTAATATATTTAGTTTGTGTACATTTGTTTGCACCTCTTGGCTAAACTCTGTTTAGGGATCATCTCTGGCTAAAACTGGGGCGCCCTATACAGGAAAAACATGTTCCAGAATCGTTTAATTTTATATCTTTTAACATTTTCTTATTGTTGTGGACGTAAGATCCGTAAAGCTCCCGAAGTTCCTCGGGTTTAGTCCGTCCGTTTGGTGTATCTTTCGATGACTCAAAGACAGGTGTTTGGAATATTTGATATTAGTCAGACAAGGAAGAAACTGTGTACAGGCCAAAAAATTGTGTTCGAGGAAATGGTGTAGTGAATGTGAATGTTGAATGCCCATAATCCTTCTTATGCTATGGCAGCTGGTACTTGATGTTTTCTAAGGTTCTAAGTCAGGCTTACTAAGGTTCTAAGTCAGGCTTACCTTTGGGGAGCATTGAGGCCACTGCCAATACGATGCAATATGTATTTTGATATGGGTGATAACGAGATGCATGTGTAATCGAATTTTTTTGATCGGTAAAGAATTGGTGCTGACGAGTTCTGAACTTATATCCTGAATAACCTAATTGTATGAACATGGAGCAGAAGATTGATAAAGTTAGAGAACATGACAAAAGATGGAGCCGAAGTCTCAGTAGCCACAACGAATGAGATGAAGCATGGAGCCAAATATGAAGAAAAAAAAGATGATGAAAATGGAGAATACATCCATCTGTGTGCTTTCACGTCAATGAGTGTACACCTTAACAAAGATCCAATCGTTGATTTTCTCCCACAACTACCAAAGCAGAAAATATGCCTGCAGCTTTGGGATCTCTAATCACTAATTTTAATATAATATTTAAGAAATAATCATTGAATCATTCATCTATTGTTAAGAAGATTTAAAAAAGAAGAACATAATTTGGTATGTCAATTGCTTCTCCTCTTAATGAGAATAAAACGGTTAGAGCTCCTTACAATGAAAAAATGAGATTGAAAAGGGGTCCATGAACTGCTGAAGAAGATCAAACTTTAATATCTTACATTCAGCAATCTGATCATGGACCAATTATTATTATTATCTACAACTTGAAAATTTAAGCATACCGATTTATCAATTAATGATACACATACCTATTGAAAATACAGCTGGGGATTACCGATAGACACAATCTCTAGGCCCCGCCGGCCACATGATTAATAGGAGTCACTTTTAAGGTGGTGGATCCCACAACCATGTTTCATGCGGAAGGTTTTGCGGGATAACATCCTCGGGATGTTTATGGTTTCCGAGCATAAAATGGGTAAGTTGGTCCATAATTCAAAGATCTATTTCTGAAAAAAGATCTATTTTTGAACTTAAGTTAGTGCACAGTTACATTAATTATGATGGTCTGTTGTATCGATGATATCTTACTCTATTGTGCTTTATCGAATAGAATCGTATGTGGGACTCGGTTTAAAGAAATAGTATTCAGGCGGGAGTCCCTAGATTTATCTTAAGGCCTACTTCTTACTATCTTCTATTTTTCGATATAAATAAGTTTCTCTAAATAACCTTAAAAGTGGAAACCAGGCCAGTGACCAGTATTTGTAGACAATCTTTAATTCTTCGACATTACACTGGAGTAAAACTCATTGCAATGTATAAAGTATTCCTCAAGTCGTTGATAGTAACGCTATTGCATTGGGACTACCATTCAGTTAGCTTCTATGGTGTATTGGCGTTTAGATTGATGAAACAATATTTGATGTTGAAAAAGATTGATGATTGTTACCGCTGAGGTCAAAGAACAATGGGTTAGTAACCACGGGCAGTGAATTTTACCACATTGCACACGTATTGAATTCCTTCGTGTTTTTATAGCTGGGAAATTTGATGGAGTGCAGCGTGGAAGGGATTACGAACATACCTCTATTATTATTCGTATCCTATGATCAACGACAAACTCCATTATTTGATATCAGAAGGTAATTGTTCAGTTTTTTATTATTTGGATCGAACGACAGACTCCGTTGAAAGGGTATGGGTGGTTGTTTAGTTGACCATCATTCTGGTACTGCGAGATAAGACATGTAATCGGTGGTTGATTCGATATGGGTCAGTCTTAGATTTATATTTTTAATGCCCATAAATTATAGCTTGGTATGATTTTTACTTTATATTGTATAAATAAGTGAGATGTTTGAACATTTTTTTAAAGTACATAAGGTTTCAAAATTTGGAACTTTTATTCCTGAATATGTGTGGTGGTTGTGAGTGTGCAGTGCATGTTTGGTGGTGTTGTGGCGTGATTGCTGGTGGTGGTAGCTGGTAATATAGCGTGTGTGGTGGTGGTGTGTGTGTGTGTTTGGTGAGTGTGGTCCAGGTGGATGCTGGTGGCGGTAGTCTATGTGCGGCATAATAATATTACCCATCAGATCTTTTCACAAGCATATATCAAAAAATACAGTAAGAATAAGAATATTTATTTATATACAATATATAAGAATATCTAGACTTAGTAATTATTGTTTACAGTAAGGGGTCTTTCAAAAATTCAGACGATATGTAGAAAAACCGAAACTGATGCACCCGCACGTGATGTTCTAAAACAAAGCCACAATGGAATTTCTATAAAGGTAACTATATGGGATAACTTGACCACCCAACTAAGTGATTCTATGCTGGAAAACAATGGGGTTAATTGAATAAGAATAGAAACTTCAACAACCGTTGAGCAATTTCAAGGTATGTGTAAAAGTCAAATTAAATTGAGCTTAACAACATATTTTAACATATATTGAAAGTCATACGAAAGTACCACAATCTTGAGCATAAATTGAATTTTTAAATTGGGCTTACCATTGAAAATTGAATGATCACTTGGGAGATATTTTTACAGTCCAGTAACGCTACAAGAATATACATAAATCTCGATATATCAGATTTGGAGATTTACACGGGAATGTACGTTATGAGAAACACATTTGAATTAATCAAATTGATCAACTTAGTATTTGATAAATCGTTGATGATTTTAGCACTAACGTGTTGGCCACAGGAAATATATACCAGCGGAAAAACTAAAAGTTTCAGGAATCCCAAACCAAACAAAGAAATAATTGATGTTTGAAAATCGTATAACACTAGACGAAACACTAAAAATGTTATATAACAAGGAAAGGTTTATGGTAAGATATGAAAATTAATTCAATTTAAATTACATTTAACTACAATTTTTTATTATAAAAGAATCAAATGCAGTGCAGGGCATGCGCAACATTTACCAATGAAGGAACAACTATTGGAATCGAGACATGATCTCTATGACACTAGATGGCATGTTTAGTATGCAAAGAAAGGCATGACTGCGTGAAAGGCGAGCCATAGTGCAATAGATGTGCGGTCACAGTAAATGCACCAAGTAAAAATGTTAAGTTATGAATATCCATCTATTTTTAATTACATGTTATAGAAAATTTTTTACTAAACTAAGTCATGATTTGTGACAGTTACATTCTCCAATCTATAGTACACGACGACAACGATAGCATCCTAATCACAACAATGGGACAAGCGGCTGAAGTGGTTATAGATAAGAATATTATAGTAATGATAGCATTGCCAACGGTAGATGTACAGGTAAGTATAATGTTTTTAATAAGCAAAATTTTTGGGGAAAAAATAAACAAAATGCAACCTCTTAAAGAATAGTTTGTTTTGTAGAATTATTTTGCGAGAAAAGCTAGAATGATGCGTAGAAGAAACACTGACTACAGTAGGGAGATTCATACTTGAAGAAAGAAACTTCGTATATTTCGGTCAAAAAGCACATGACATATTTGATTATGATAATGCTTTGGAGAAAGCGTATTTATTAAACAAAAACGAAAGGGAAGGTTCAACTCCTAACAGAGAACAATTCGAGACACCTATTAAAAAGACCTGGTAAAAAAAAGAAAGTATGACACCATAGAAAATGACGATGGAAGGCCAACATTGATCGGAATGGACGTCCATGATGATGAAATGGACGAGATTATATAGAGGGATCCTGACATGGCACCGTTTGTCGAGATAGATGAAGAAGAAAATGGAATGTTTAATTATCAATAGAGATTATAGATATCAAGGGTATTTATTTTTAGACACGCCGCTTTTAAAATATATTATTATTCTCCGACAATATTTTGTTTAAATTTTTTAAAACCAAATATCAATCGTGGAAATTTTAAACTAAATTGATGTGAATCTTATAACTAACAGTGCTATCATGGCGTTCTATCTTCGGGACCAGTGCCGATCTTGGATAAGGCATATTAAGATGTATCATGGAACTATGATTAAGTAATAGTTCAAACACCACCAACAGATATGTAATGCTGACAAGCCGCTACACAAACCGGATTCAACATGGTACTGTTACGTTAATCAATTTCTAAATATCGCCATAAATAAAGCTATCTCTCCAGTAACACTGCATGCATGCTTCTTGCATTTCACATTTCTTATTATTTTCTTTTGAAAATTATTTTTACAAATCTGCATGTGATCTACGTATCTTCCAAAACTTACAAATGAAATCATTGGATCGTTTAAATTTGTTAATAAAAAAAAAGTTTGGACAAAAAAAATAACGTGTAATTATGTATGATTGCAAATAAATATAGGCATATAAAATTTAATTATTTTAAATCCAAAATTTATGGAGTCAACTTCTTTTTAATTATTTCATAATACATGAATTTAGGTTTATAATACCAAATTTAAATCTTCAAATCATTAGATACCTAAAGGGTATCAGAGTTCCCATTCCCTTTAAGAGTTCAAACTAATCGAAGATTGTTCAAAAACAATCTAATGCATTTGACCAAGGGTAGGGGCTAAGCCCCGCCACGCTAAATTAGCTGATCTCACTGTCCCCAGTAAATATAGCCAACTAATTTATTACATGTACACAGAGTTTTTCCGCCCTAACTCCCCCACGAGATCACATAGTGTGTTAATCATACAAATATCGAATAAAATATTTATCAATGCAAATTAATATTATATACGACAGAAGTGACTATGTTTGCTAAAGAGTAATAAATCAAAGTATCTTGGCCCTCTCTCATGACCAAATATATAAGTTAATTTAACATGAATTTTTTAATACTATGTTTTCTTTTCAATTATTGTAATATCTGTCTATACAATCAATACATTAACATGAATTTTTAATACTAAATTTAAATATTGAATAATAAGACACGTAAAGAGTATCAAAGTTTCCTATCTCTTTAAAAATAAAACTAATCATAATTTTTTCAAGAAAAAATATTAATGGATTTGTCAACGGGTGCGGGGCGAAGCCCCGCCACGCTAAATTGGCCGATCCCATCAACCC
>JAJJWW010003701.1:0-58681 GCA_023531295.1 Papaver armeniacum
TATTTTCAAATAACATCCAAAAACGCTGCGTTTGCCTATATAACGCGTTTTTAGCCCAAAACGTGCTCACACCTGAGAAAACGCATTATAACGGTCACACCTAGTGTCCGTGACCTGAGCCGTGACCCGTTTTTCGAACCTTGTTTCAAACTCCAACTTACTTGGCATACAGTCATCCGATTGGTCAAGGCAGGTGACGTCCAATGACACATTTTTCAAACTTAAACTTGACATCCATAGTCAAATAGATCAGTCAAGAGATTGTAATATTTAATGCGTCTCGGACTCTGTACTTGTTGCAAGGCAGATTCTGGCAGCAGCAGAATAATAATGTTCGAAACGGAGCCTTCGCAATTCGCAAACCATGATGTTAAAAGTTGCAAAAGGTGTAGCATGTGAGATCTATGCAAATGAGGGTGCAATAACCCTCTCTTATTCAATTCCTACCTTTAAAAAGTAGGGTCTGAGCTACTATAGTTTTTGCAACTCCTCCCACGGCTCCACTGGTTGAAAATGAAAAAGTTCGTTTAACAACTAAATTTAAATCACAAATAAAATGTGGAAATTTTGTTTAACAACTAAACTTATAACACTAAAGCTCGGGAACTCTCTTTTTCTTCAAATGCAGCTGAAGAGTAGTTGAAAGGAAGAACCTAGATAGGATGAAAGTCAGAGAGATGGTAAGAAAAAGAGAGTATAGATTAGTATTAGTTTATACTCTAAAGATCATAAGATTTGTAGTTTCTTAAACAAAATCAAACTTAGAAAAAGCAGTCAAACAGTAACATTTTATAGTACTAATTATACAGTTTATATTTAAACAGTTGCCTTTCGGTTAAACCTATCAGATCTATACGCCTGCATCATGCACCCTGCATATGCATCAAAGGGAAAAAGTGGGGCAAAAAAAACTTTTTAGATTAGACTCAAATTTTGAGTTTTGGCGCTATTATGTTCAAGGGGATTACAGAATTCGGTCCCTGACATAATCGCATATGGTGTTTCTTTTTGCAATATTTGGTACATGTTTTTGATTATACAATATATGATTTAATCATGGATTCTTCTCTTTCATTTTATTCTGCCATTAATCAGGCCTAGTTGATGCAAAACTTTCTGCATTCAAGGTGTTTTGATGGTCACGTTCTACAAATGAACAAAACAGGACCCCTAAGATCTAAAGTTGTTTTAAAATTTCCGGATGCAAGTTCAGTTTGTTAAACATAAAAGAGAACGGGAAAGAATAAAGTTACTATGCACTCACCGGTCGCTCACACTGTCCCATGTGCTCCCCCAAATAGTTTAAGTTTCAAAACATTGCCAACCCAACACTGTCCACCATGCTTAGTACAAATCATTAATCTGGACCATCTGTTATTAGTCTAATTAAAGTATTAACCTAATTATGTACTGCATCTTTCAATGAGTGAAAGGACGGCACTAGCCGTTGAATCCCAAATCTAGGTGTGGCTGCTAATTTAATCCACAAGAAGCTACAAGATAACATCAAAGAACAAATAATTTGGAATTCGAAAGAGATCTTGAAAACTTAGCTTTCATTGATATAGATAAGATTTACATTAGGCTTTATGTACATGTTACAAGGTGATCTTAGATATCAAACCTCTTTCTCTCTCTCTGACACTCCGGTGCGAGCTTTTGCTTACCCGGGCGAGGGAGAAACTCACTGAATACATATTTAGAAAATTTACAGTGTAAAAAAGTGGAAGTTGTTATTTCCTAAACTTCGCCGGTGTCGCAAAATTTACCGTCCATTCTGTTTTGAACAGCTTTGATGGCAGCAACTCTTGCTGCAGTGGCAGCTCTGTTTGCAGCCGTGACCACCTTGTTCACTTGTTCATCCACCCTAGGAAGATGAATGGCATTCTCTGCCGCTTTCCTAGCTGCCTGAAATTTTAAGACAACAGTTTTTGATGTTATGACCAAATTATGAATGAAATTCATCAAAAAAAAAAAGTCACATACTGGTTTTGGATTTGGGTTTTTACCAGTAAAATGGTAAAACTTGCAAAGCCCTGCCTAGAGGGCAACAAACTGGCTTTGTACTATAAGAAACACACTAATGCCTTTCAACAGAAAACATATAGTCTACCCACACCCATTTGAACCCTTAAATCCAGTAAAACTGTAAAACTTGCGAAGCCCTGCCTAGAGGGCAACAAATTGGCTTTGTACTTTAAATCAAAATTATAAGAAACGCACTAATGCTTTCCAACGGAAAACATATAGTCCAGCAAAGAGGACATCCTCATTAAAACCCCACTCTTATAATGCGTTCTACTGACAACATAGAACCCAAGTTTCTCGAAATCAACTTTGAAGTTTAAAACGAGCAAAAAATATATCTAGCAGCATCACTAATGATTCATAAATACATACATGAAAGTCCTCGATTTGGTTGCCCCTAATGAATATGGTAATTTAAGTGCCCAACACCCACATCACACACTAAATTAAGAGTTCAATAAATAAATTAGTACCTGAACTGCGCGGAGAACTGTGTCAGTTAATTGAGGTGGGGGGCTCTTGAGAACACCAGAATCCCACTCCCCACATTTAGATTCCCCATTCCGGAAGGTGTAAACACCGAATCCCTGCTTCCTGCCTTCATGCCAGGACCCCTCATAGCAGTGCCCATTGGCAAAGTGATATACTCCAAATCCATGGATCGTATCTCCAAAATACTCTCCCGAGTACCTATCTCCATTCCTGCATTATAGTTCAGTTTTCCAATCAGTACATCAATTTCACTATCTAACACCGTTTAAAAGTAAAAACATGCAAAGTTCTTCTGTATGAATTATGAAACAGGAAATCAGACTCTTATCTTAAAAATACTATTGATCCAAATTAGCAAGAAAGACCATCAACCAGGCACCAGCCGATTAACTAACGTCTCCATTTAAATCATTTTGCATTGTACAGATTACAAGATTACAGTAAGAAACCATACTTGTACCAAATATAGCTTGTTTGTACAGCTTCACCAATTGGGGAGAACTACTTAATACTGAACAGACTTGTTCAAATCCAACTAAATTCCTTCTTGCTTAATACTAGACTTTTTCATATTCAACTAAAATTTCTTCCCTTCTCTCACAAGTACAAAGTACAGTTTCAACTTTCAAAGTTAACAATCAAAACAAATCAAGAAACACATAAGTATAAGTTCAAATCAAACCCGGACTATAGAAATAAATTACAAACTTAGATGACATATTCAGCAGTTTCATCAATCAAAATGCATCACAAAACCAATAGACATACCTAAAGAAACGCAACATAAAGTAAATTATATAAAAAAAGAAACTCAATAAAACAGTTCCAGTAAGTAAATATAATAGTACCTGAAATGATAACAACCAAAACCATGTTTAACGCCACACTTGAATTCACCAATATAACAACTAGCATCAGAACAAGTTTGAACACCAATTCCATGACTTTGTCCATTAACCCATTCACCGGCATAACTATCACCTGTATAAAACTTATAAACTCCAAATCCATGTCTCAAACCTTGTCGATACTGACCTCTATACCTACTCCCCCTAGCCCAGCTTTCAATTCCATATCCATCATACCTCCCATCAATCCAGTCTCCTTCATATCTTCCATTAATAAAATAATTATACACTCCACTTCCATTACTCTTCCCTTGATGGAATTCACCTTCATAAAAATCTCCATTACTGTAAAATTCAACCCCTTCTCTTATAATTCTCTTGTCTTTCACATCCCAAGACGGAGAATTCGACGAAGACGAACACGAAGAATAACTCCCTCCACCACCGCCAATAAACCACTGAACTGATTCACCACCACTACTCTTTGAAAACCCTCTACTATTTCTACTCCTTTCATCCCATAACTGTTTAAGAAAAGATGAACCTTTTCTTTTTCTAATCACAAAAATCCCAAAACCAACGAAACCCATTACTAATAAGAAGTTTCCTGAAGTTGGTAATTCCTTATTTTTAAGATAACTCAAGGAAAACAGGAACAATAATGTTAGGGTTATCAACGCTAGTGATTGAAATAAGAAGCGGTTTATTGATGAACCATTAGTATAATTACTACTAAACCCACTTCTATAATTATTAGATTTGTGAGGTTTTTCCTCATCTGATGCAACGGAATCATTATCTTCTTCATAAATTGATGAAAGTGAATGAATTGAAGATCTAATCGTTGGTGATGATCTTAGTAGAGATGATTGTGATCTTGTTAACTTCTTCTGACCGTCCATTTTTTGTCGTTTTAGGTTCTAGTTACCTAGAGATACTAGTATTTCTTATGTTGTTGATGAGGATGAAGAAGAAGCTCGTCTGTGACATCGGGAGATGCGTAGGATAAGCAGAGTGAATAGGTGCGTAAGTTAGCGACTTAAGATGAGAGAGACGGAGAGAGAAGTTTTTTTTTTTCATTGGGAAGAAAAATGAGAAGAGGCGCTGATATAGGAAAAGGAAGCGATATTCCCAACGGACCGGTTCTTTTTAATTGTAACCGTTGATTTTGATCGGATGGTTAATAATGTGATTTACTTTAATCTTGCACTGTAATAATGGTTTCATAGCCGTTTGATTGGAAATTACCGGGTATGAAGGGAAGTTATGGTCGTAGTTTATTTTTAGATTCGGCCCTTTTTTGCTTGGGCATCAAGGACTCTGGAGGCACGTGTAATGAAATTATTTTATTTTCCCATTTTAATTTTTTGTTTTAAATAAATTGCTTCGGCATTAAGGACTCTACAACATTGTTTAGTTCTAATTAGATTTGAAATTTTGCAACTAACAGTATTAACAGCATTTTCTTACCCAGTAAGTAAGGCTATAAAAGGCCGAAACTATTTGGCTTTTCTTTCTTTTTTAGATTTGTTAACTACAAAATGTTATATAACAAAAAAATGCATAATTATTTGAAATTATTTGCATTTTTTCGCTTGTTATAAATACATTACATAATTGTTGTCGGACTTGTTTATATATATGATCTTTCAAATGTTTGAACTATGTCAAATTCTAATTTCTTTTCCTAATAAATCATTTCTTGAGTTGTGTTTTAGATAAGTTAGCGACGAGTTAGTAATGGGAGGTTTTCCATTATTTATTCACTTATTTATACCGTGTGATTGTGCTCTCCATCTATCGTTGAGTTGGAAGTTTTAATGTTTGTAATGTTCGATAACTGCTTGCAGTCTGTAGTTATCCTAATTGATGATAACGAGTTATGGGACAACCAAGAAATGACATGTAAATGAAACTGGACTTTTTTACGAAGAGCTGAAAATGTTCGTTCAGATCCAACCGCAAAGTTAATAAATTGTCGAGTAAAGGAAAACACATATCCCATTAAGTAGTTTACTTTTTCTTTAGACGACGCATTTAAGAATAATACACAATCTATTCCTGAAATTTTTTTAGGGTAAGTTGCGAGAGGTTTCTGTCAAGGTTGGTGGGTTATTAGATTTTTCTTTTTTTAGTAATAGAGGTAATTGGAATAGATTGAAAGTTATTTTTGTTTGCTTAATCAGAATAATTGGAGAAGGTGTAATTTTCTCAAAATGGACACTGTATTTCCAAATGCACCAAAGTATAGTAGTGGTTCAATTAGATAAGTGAGCGAGCTTCAAAGACAGAATCTGGAGGCAACCGACGAACTAATTGAGGGGGCCGGACTTCTAAGACTACGGTGGACGATGAAAATGAGAACCAAATTATCCTTGAAAATGGACAATCCAATAAGAGATAATAATACATATCAGATACTTGAGAGTCGCCGAGGACACATGAATGAGATATAAAAGGCATATAAGGAACTGATCTAGCTGAAGCGGGCAGAGCGTAGTGGACTAGTTTTTATAGAAATATTATCTGAACCTCGAGATAATCGTGAAAGACCTAATCTTATGCCAAGGAAAATTCAATGGCTCTCTGGGAGATTGATTAGCTAGATAAACGTAAATATTTTGACTGGAAAAAAGTCTCTGAGACATGATATTTTCTAGCGGATTGCATTAAGACCACTCAAAGGATTAAGAGGAACTAAAATAAATTTTCGTATGGTATCTGTTAGGAATAAGAAAGTCAATTGTGGAATATCCAAATTTTCCGAAGACATATTCGATCACCTTTTTTGGAACAGTCTCACTAGAAACTGTGGGAGCAGGTTGAGATATCCAATTATATTTTCAAATATTAGCTGAATATCAATCTCGGATTTAACAGATGTAGTCACCTCGAATGAGCATAACCCTATTTTTAATACTAGTCTGGATTCAAGAGAGATTTGATTTTTTGGATACACAGAAAGGTGATAATTAGATAAATATTTTGCTTTTAATATTGAGCGCGAAGTTAATTAGACTCGCGAATGAGACAATTCGATAATTATAGTGAGAAGAAATATGTTGAGTTGGTGTGAGTTTTTGATGCCCAGATCGCCTTGAAATTTCGATCTACACATGTTGACCCCCAACTTTAGTGTAACATTCTAAAATTCTCTTATGCCTAAAGCGCAAAGCGACAGTTGATTCCAGGCCTTCAACCTAAGTACATGATATTGAATGCAACATAAGATGGAATTAGAAAGGTAATGTTGGGAAAGCAACCTCGAGTCTTTTGTGAAATTTTTTTTGCATATTTTTCTATGATTTCATTTTTCTATTATCACTCCATACCCTAAAAACCACACTGAAAAACATAAGATGGAATTAGAAAGATTAGGCAAAAATATAAGAACGCGAAATTGGGGGATAAAAAAGGAATTGGGGGATATAGGAAAAGGACGAAAACTGGATCCAGATATCAATTCGGGGTCACCCCTTATCTAAGTATTTTTTAAAATCCTAATCTATCCCTCACTAATCAGGTTTAGTAATTAATAATAATTAGTAAAAACATAAGATTTTTTTATAAATGATTAGTGTGTGTTTTATTTGTTTTGGGTGAGTGAGGTGAGAGTAGAAGGAGAGAAAAAGTATTTGAGAGGGAACTTTTTTGGGGGGAAATGGAGGATGATTGTGAAGAGAGAATTGCTGCTGCTGAATCTTTAGCTCAACTACAACAAGGAGTATATCTCGAATCTTCAGCTAACGACAACAACTCTCAATTGCAACTCTTTGTTGAGCCAACACCCTTGAATGATGATTTTGACGAGTATGGAGAGTTTCTTGAAGAACCAACACAAGAAAGTAAACTTGCACAACATACTAGCATCCCCAAACACAGGTAAAGCTGCTAAGATGTCGAAAAATCGAATTTTTCTTTAAACCCGCCATTTTTTCAACTGAAAAACCTCGATGCCGGCATGGTAGTTGTATGAATACCATGCCGGTAGTCAATGACCGGCATTGTATTCATACTACGACCATGCCATAAACCGATATCCCCATTTTGAATAATAAACCGAGCATAGAATTCTACCAAACAACTATGCCGGTACAGAGTTAACCTTTTTACCTAACAAGGAATATACTACGGAATATTCAACCGGCATGGTTTTATTGATCGGTTACTATGCCGGTATCGAATGAAAAACATACAGGAAACAATTCCATCTCAAACCAAAAACCGGCATTGAAACTTAAAAAACATCAGCGCCGGAACTTGGTACCGGAGTGGTACCATCAATATCGATAATGAAGGCAACAAAACCTGCGTTGTTCAGTTACCACTTTAAAATGCCGGCACTTACAAAAAAACATGCAGGAATAAATGTTTTCCAAAGCTAAATTCCGGCATTCAATATCAATTATTTTCAATGCCGGAATTGGATACCGGCTTGGAATAATAGGTTACGATAATGCCGGCATTCTTGCTTCCGGCGTTGTTTTCTTATGAAACACATATGCCGGAATAGGTTTCAAATTTGGTCTTAGTTTTGGTTAACTTAGACAATGCCGGAACCATGGTCGAGCATGCCGGTATGGGTTTCCGGCATAGTGTTGTAATTGTGTTTGGAACTAATTTTCATTCGATCTTTAGGTGGTGCCATATATTAATCCAACAAATGCAGAGCCGCTTTATCGGGATACGTCGGAATACTATAAAATCCCTCCGGTATGTGACCAAAGAATACTTTTCACCTAGTATCTTGAACTTTACTAATGGATTGCTAGTAATGAACCTTCTAATGAATGCGAAATTGTTCTTATGTAGGGAATAACAGATCGAAAGGAAGCAATCGCTTGGGCTAAAGAGACGGCTCTTAAGAACATGTGTGTGTTGGTGAGGAATACCGAACGTTCGAAGAGGCGTTTTGAGATGGCTTGCGAGAGAAGTGGGAAATACAAGGAGAAGAATAGCCACAAGAGAAAGGATTATGTATATCCAAAGAAGACTAATAGGGTATACAAGACCCGTCACGAGGAAGAATAATTTCCCGTTTAAGCTTGTATTAGTTTAAATGACATGAACAATTGGGATTGTGAGGTTTTGTGTGGCTGTCATAACCATAGGGATCCGAAAGATTTTGTTGGTCACTCCTTAGTTGCGAAGCTAAAACCTGACGAGTTCGAGGATGTAAAGAGATTGACCAAAGCACTTATCAAACCGAGACAAATTCTCAGAGGATTCAAGGAAAAGGACGAGACTAACGTGTCTTCTTGATGAGTGCCAAATATTGCATATTTATACACCTTTTTATTGGCATTTTACTCATCTTTTGTGCTCAGAAATCAGATATTATCCCAGATTCTGTGTTTTCTTTGTTTTCAAGAATAAATATTTGTATTAATTAATTTTGTGTTTTTAGATAATAAATAAAGCTCGGAGAAACTGAGGAGCCGAAGGAGCAGAGAATTGGAGACAAGTGTCTATGGAGCAGAAATCCAAAGCCCGCGCGCGCATCAGTTGCAACCCAACAAGAAGCAACCCAACTTACAAGACATGGGCCCAAGCTATCCATCTCCGACCCGTGACCCGGATCCGAGTCCGTCTCATCCAGGCCGTTAGATTTGATCTACCCTGCATCCGATGGTCGCTCAGCCTTGCACATCAACGTTTGATGCTCCCACTCAACACCAGTTTACTCCGAGCCTCCCTGAGACGTCCAGATATTACCCCCTAGATCCTACGCTCGTTTGCACCCCTCACTTCATTTCTTGCTGTACCCGCTCCACATCAAAACGCCCTACACCTATACCACCCATCGACCTAACTCATTCTCCTCTTCCTCTTCTCTTTCTTCTCCATACCCTCTGCAGAACCCATTCCGCCACCTCCTTCCCTCTCCCTGACAGAACCACCTTCGCCACCACTCCATCACCTCCTGACATACAACAACCACCGCAACAGCCTTCGCCGCCATCCCCTCCCAACTACTCTCTAGCTCTGTCTTAGCTTCTTCCCTAGGAGCTAAGTGAGAGATAGAAAGGGTTAGGTTAGGGTTAGGGTTTCGACACAAAGTGAGAGGAAAATCGAAGCAAGGAAAGTTCGAGCCGATTAATCGAGAGAGAATGATTCAGAGAGTATGGGTGAGACTGGGTACGATTTAATTTCTATTTTAAAGAGAATTAGGGTTTGATATTTGGGTTTTCCTTGCATGTATAAATAGAGGAACTGTGGATGTTTAGAGTTCATGCCTGGGCTAGCCAGAGCACCAATTAGGATTAATTGTAGTTTAATTGTTATTTTGATGTTTTAATTCAAATTGCTAGGGTTCAGATGGAACCCTAAATCCATGTTGTGATTTCAATTGTGTTTGAGTCATTCTTGAATGCTTAAACTATAAAGATGTCTTCAATCCTAGTACCCAAGGCTTTTTCTCTCACAATGGATGCCTTGTATCCATTGTAGTTAGGTTACAAATCGCTTTGAGTGTCTTTGACTCAATCCATAATCATAATTGCTAATTCTTTTGACTAGTTGTGCTTAATTAGACAACTAGTGCTCTAGGTTAGTATCTTAGCTGAATATTGAAATGTCACTAGGTGAAACATCCTTAGATAGGTGATAATCTTGACACATTATCCTTGTCTGCCTCAGGAACAAGAAAACTCTATGTAGTTGAGCACATAGCATGATTTAGTGGTGGATTTGACAATCCTAGCAACCATTTACTCTCACTTTGTTTGTAATTCACCTTTACTTCATTGTTTTATCCTTCAATCAGGTAGTATCGGCAACAAAATCCCTTGTTTGTCACAATATCATCCGGAATTCAGTTAAGCATAGCCCTTGATCAACCATAGCACCACAAGTCTCTGTGGTTCGACCCGTACTTGCCACGTCTCCGATAGACGCCGTGCACTTGCGGTTATTACTCGTAGGCATTAATATAAACCCATTTCCAGGCCTACCAAGTTTTTGGCGCCGTTGCCGGGGACTTGGCGTGTGCTGTTTCGATCATTGTCATGTCTCACTGAATCCTACTCACCCTGTACATATTCACTTTGTTTTATTCCTTTTAGTCCTGTAGTAGTATACCTTAGTCTGTCATTTGTATCTTTGTTTTTAATCTTTTGATAGTATAACATAGTTGTTGTCTTTTAATTGCATCTTCAGCTATGCACTAGCACTTGCACTTGCACTCACATCTTTAGTTGTCACACTCTGTGCACTCACCATTTCACTTCAGCTGAACTCAAGTCTGCCTGGCTTGAGCTGTCAACAACTAAGTTGCATTACACTGCAACAACTCTGCCTCATCATTAGCATCTGTAGTTTGCTTGGTTTATAGCTCAGTTGTAACATGTTGGCTTTGTGGTGACTTCACCTCATTCTTTTGTGGTTAGCCTGTCAACTATAACTTGGTCTGCCCTGAACAGATACCAAGTGCAGTAGTAAACCTTCATACTGCAAAGTCTTCCCAGCTAGTTATAACCAGTGTGCTATTTATTCTCTGAGCTGTGACATACACATTTCTGGGAGCTAAATTCTTTGTTGAGTTACAGGTACCTGCTAACACTGGAGCATAAGCCAAGGAGGAAAAGAAAAAGTGCAGGATTGAGGTTAGTATCTGAGCATTATATTGTCCCGAGAATGAGGTAAACCTAAACTTCCCCTGTATGCCCTGTGCCATGTGCCTTGTATGCTCTATGCCATGAATGCTCTGTAAACTTTCCCTGCATGAACTATCACCTGTTCTTTGAAACATTGCCTCACTTCTTTGCATACTGACATTGAGCATGGTGTGCACTAGCCTTGTTTGCATGATAAACTTTTGCCTTCCTAAGTGTGCTTCACACTGAAATCATTGTTTTGAGAGCTCTGTGCATCTTATCTCCAGCCCCTGTAGCTGTGACCTTGTGTGAGTTGTGTGACCTTGTGTGAGCTGTTGAGCTGAGTCACTCTGTACCCTCATACCTGATTGACCCTGCCTGAGAATTTGTGTGAACCCTGAGCATAACATACCTGAGCATAACTCAGCCCCGATCTCGCCTTGCCTTGGCCGATCGCCAATGGTGCTCAACCTATACCTTGTGTTGTCTCGCATATGTTGTATGACCCAGTGAACCTTGCATACCTTGTGGCTGACATGATGAGCCCTTGATGCTTTGAATAACATCTCATGCTCACCTGAGAGACCCTCTCCTTGCTGTGAATGAGCTATCCTGTCAGCCTTTGAATCATGTGTCTGAGTTTGAGAGGCTCTGCATCATCTGTGCTGTGCTGTGTAATCTGTGCTTGAAATTGCTGAAAATTGCTCACCTGTGCTGAGCATAAACCAACCAAGAGTCATGTCTTTGTGTCCCTTTTGACACTACGTGCATCATTTGTCTTTGTGTAGACCGCCAACCTTGGTTGAATTGAGTTGCAAAAAGTTTGTTGTTCTGTGCACATAGGCAGTGTTGTTGCATAAGCTACCCCTGCTTTGCATCTTGCGATCTTTGTATCAATTTTTGTGAATCGGTGTCTCCTTGTCTTGATTTCACTAAGCTACCTGTCTTTGTGTCTCTTGTTTTGAGAGGCTGTGCAGCTGTGTTTTTCACATAAATCTAGCTGTGGTTGTCCTGTGATGTGAACTACACCTGAACCCAAACCTGGGCTGCTAATTGCCAAACCAAACTGTCAACTGGGCTCTACACACAACCAAGCCCACATAAGCCACACTGTTGGGCTTTGCACAAACTGTTCAAGCCCTCAACCACTGGGCTTTGCATAACCTAGACCCATCATACCTGGGCTGAACCCTTAACAACCAAGCCCATATCAGCTGAGTTGTTGGGTTGTCTGCACACACTGAGCCCACATCATCTGGGCTGAAATACACTTATTCAGCTGGGCTTAGCAAATTCAAAAAGCAACCTTTTGGGCTTACACTTAGAATAAAGTGTCATTTTCTTTTGTGGGTTGTATCTATCTGGGTTTTGCTCACATAGCTGGGTTGCACATAACCCAACTAATCCCAATAAACCAAAAAAATCCTACTTAAACCAAACCAGCCCAATTAAACCAAAACCCATTAAAACCAAAACTGAGCCCACAACAACTGGGCTTTCCATAACCTTTGGGTTGTGCCTTTGCATCATGTGGGATTAGCTTCCCTGTTTTGGAGACTTCATTGGTCATTCATGCTTTATGTGTGCTAGGCTAATTGATTTGCTAGACCATGTCAGGATTTTGGTCTGCATCAGGGGATACAAACAAATCCATAAGAGAGCTTGCTTATGGGCATGCTTCACCATATGAAACCCCCACAGACCATAATGATTTTAGGGCATATTATGAGCCTTCTCAGGGCCCTGACCTTGAGTACTCATACCCTAACCATCATGAGCACATGTATCAGTCACCACAGTGGGGAGATGAACAATTTTATACTCCCCCGACTCCTTGTTTACAATCACTAATGGAAACGCTCATGGAGCAAAATGCTAGGCTTGAACTGAATGCAATACATGACCATCCATATAGCAACATGTCTGAATTTCCCTCTCTAGTGAACCTCATGCTCAACCATACAATGAATATCCATATGAGGAATGCATACCCACTAGTGAAGACTCTCCTTCAATAGAACAACTCACTATGATTCTTCAAAGGAACCTGATTGAGTTACAAAATGAAGATTGGAAGGAAACTTATGATAGGATGTTTGTTATTCCTGATGATTTTGAAAATAGTGTTTCTAGTCCTACTCATGCAACTAACACTGAATATGAACCTAATCTAGAGGTAGATGAGTACACTAAAAATGCTACAATTTTGAATGGAGAGATGAATTTTTGATATGATGATGATGATGATGAATATGAAGAGCATGTGTATTTTGAAAATGTAGTGAAATCTTTTGGTTCAGAGACGTTAGGCGTCTCTTCTGTGAACCCTATGAATGACACTTCTTCTAACATTCATATATGTGATATTGATTCTGAGCTTGGGTTTGTGAAATTCTTCAGTGAATGTGAGCATGCTACACAACTTGTTTGTGATTTAGGAAAAGATGAATCTTCTGTTGACACTAATGTTCTTTTGGATCATGATTTTATTGTTGTGTCTGATTCCCTGCCCATATCACAATATGTTGCCTGCTCTGATGATCATGACATGGAGATTGATGAATTGTTCTATGCAGGTGAACATGATTTACCCTCTTCTGACTTTAGGAAAGTGTGTGATGGTACAAACGATTTTATACATGAAAACAACTTAGATGTACCTAACCTCTCTCCTGAGTCACAGATTGAAACTCCTCCACCAAACCTAGGTGAAGTTTGTTACAAAATTGCAAAACCAACTTTTCTGAAAATGCCTAATCTAGGCCTAGAACTTTGTGCTTCCCAAGTCCTCTTGGACTACTTTGCATCAAAGTATAACACTTTTAAGGAACCACAGTTGGAATATGTATATCTGCCTGTTCTTAGCAAAACTCATTTTGAGTTAGACCTTTTGCATGATGTACCTTTAAAATTGCAAGATTTTGTGCTCAAAAACACACCCGTTCACAAGTTTAGGTTTGGGGAAAATCATTCACACACAGGTCTTACTTGCACTCTCATATTATATTTGTGTAAGACTGTTGATGTTTGTACATATTTTCTATTGGGTTGACCCTCAACTCTTTAGATTGTTGGTATATGGTGAATTTTTGTATATAATCCAGTAGGACTTGTTAAATTTTTCTTTCTTGAATCGGTTGAGTCTTCTTGTGCATATATTGTGCTAATCCGATATGATCTCCGCTGAGAATGTTGGATTCTAGCCTTGATTAATGAAGCTCCAACCTTGCTTCCGCCGACATCCGGTAATCTCTTTCCTTTTCTCTACTCAGCATAGTTCTCTTGGTATGTGACTGTTTAAATTTTTTCTATCTGTTAACACATTGAGGACAATGTTTGATTTAGGTTTGGGGGTGTGATTTGCATATAGAGTTTTTAGTCTTTTTAATTTTAGTCTTTTTAATCTTTTATTTTCAAAAAAAAAAAAAAAAAAAAACAAAACAAAACTCTTTTTGTAAAAACCTCCAACTTTTAGAGATTTTAGAGTCACTAGCATGCTTCTAGCTATGTTTACATAGAGAGTCTGACCGAAATAACAGAATTTGGAAGTTACCGGAGAACACAATCGGGTTCCTTAGTTGATTAGAGCGTTAAAGTTGGATTTAACCATACCGGAGAGCGAATTAGGTGCTGTTTAGATATTCGGTAGTAGAATTGTGATCACCCATAGTGGAGACTACCCAATTTACATCAAGTGAGGCACCAACTTTCAATTTTTTTGAAACTTTCTAGAAAAGTCGTTAGAGTGTGTGTCACCGTACGTCAATTAGGGTAGGAATGGTGAGCTACCCAACTTCGCACCAATTTCAGCACTACTTTTGATCTCTTGAGTGCTAGTTTTTGTCAATCATGAGGGTGACGTTTAAAGATGAAAACTCCTTCTAAATATCGATTTGCAGTTAGCATCACTCTCTCTCTCAATCAACAGACCCATAGAAACACATCATTGTCCGCCAAAACGGAGCATCATCAGAATATTGAAAGAAAAGTTGATATAGTCCAAGGTTTACGTGCAACAAAGAAAAGAAAAGAAAATAGGATGAGAATTAATGAAGTTTGTGAAAAATTGAGTTTTATTATTTTATTGTGATACTTAAAAAAAAAAAAAAAAAAAAAAAAATTGTGTGTGTTGTATTATTATTATTTTCATTTCATGTACTTTAAAAAAAAAAAAAAAAAAAAAAAAAAAAAAAAAAATTGTCAAGTTTTTGTAAAGTTCAGAAGTTCGTCATCAGTGTGATTTGAAGACCGAAGATTGAAGACGTTTCTATGGTTTCTTATGAGAGAGTGATATTAATTGCCGATCGGGTGAGAAGGTAAGTGAGTACTTCCACCCTTGCTAATGGTTGATTTCCTTTCTTAGAGATCATCAGAAAAAGATTCTTTTTGTCCACACTCTTGTGGAGTCTCCAGAAATTATTTCGGAAGGTTATCCTTCTTACCTACAACGTGTGTAGGATTTCTCTCTTTATTCCTGCCTGCACACATGAGAGACTAAAAAAGCGATCTTTTTGAGTGCAATTATCATAAAACCCTAATAGTGAGGCAGAAGTCGAGGCTTATGGTCACAATCGAATCCGAATTCTTTCATATGGTATGGTTACTTCTCGCTCAAAGACTTAAGGATGAGAATGCGTTCTTTGGTAGTTCTAACTTCTTGTTACTAGCATGCAGAAACTCTATATACTCATAGCTTCTTGGATGCTTGAGACTCTTTTACACTCGAAGTTGGAGAAGGTTTTGTGGGTACACCTGCGGTAAACCCTCACGAGACTACAACTCGTCCACTAGGGACACCTAGGGGTTTAAAGGCTTAGTGCATACGCTAAATGCATTCGAGACTGCGAGGGGTATAGTTAGGATTTCTTATTTTTGTTTCACTTGAGGACAAGTAAAATTCGGGTTTGGGGGTATTTGATGAGTGCCAAATATTGCATATTTATACACCTTTTATTGGCATTTTACTCATCTTTTGTGCTCGTAAATCAGATATTATCCCGCATTCTCGTGTTTTCTTTGTTTTCAAGAATAAATATTTGTATTAATTAATTTTGTGTTTTTAGATAATAAATAAAGCTCGGAGAAACTGAGGAGCCGAAGGAGCAGAGAATTGGAGACAAGTGTCTATGGAGCAGAAATCCAAAGCCCGCGCGCGCATCAGTTGCAACCCAACAAGAAGCAACCCAACTTACAAGACATGGGCCCAAGCTATCCATCTCCGACCCGTGACCCGGATCCGAGTCCGTCTCATCCAGGCCGTTAGATTTGATCTACCCCCGCATCCGATGGTCGCTCAGCCTTGCACATCAACGTTTGATGCTCCCACTCAACACCCGGTTTACTCCGAGCCTCCCCGAGCCGTCCAGATATTACCCCCTAGATCCTACGCTCGTTTGCACCCTCACTTCATTTCTTCTTGCACCCGCTCCACAAAGAAACGCCCTACACCTATACCACCCATCGACCTAACTCATTCTCCTCTTCCTCTTCTCTTTCTTCTCCATACCCTCTGCAGAACCCATTCCGCCACCTCCTTCCCTCTCCCTGACAGAACCACCTTCGCCACCACTCCATCACCTCCTGACACACAACAACCACCGCAATGACCCGCCTTCGCCATCCTCCCAACTACTCTCTAGCTCTGTCTTAGCTTCTTTCCTAGGAGCTAAGTGAGAGATAGAAAGGGTTAGGTTAGGGTTAGGGTTTCGACACGGTGAGAGGAAAATCGAAGCAAGGAAAGTTGAGCCGATTAATCGAGATCGGAATGATTCGGAGAGTATGGGTGAGATTGGGTACGATTTAATTTCTATTTTAAAGAGAATTAGGGTTTGATATTTGGGTTTTCCTTGCATGTATAAATAGAGGAACTGTGGATGTTTAGAGTTCATGCCTGGGCTAGCCAGAGCACCAATTATGATTAATTGTAGTTTAATTGTTATTTTGATGTTTTAATTCAAATTGCTAGGGTTCAGATGAAACCCTAAATCCATGTTGTGATTTCAATTGTGTTTGAGTCATTCTTGAATGCTTAAACTATAAAGATGTCTTCAATCCTAGTACCCAAGGCTTTTCTCTCACAATGGATGCCTTGTATCCATTGTAGTTAGGTTACAACTGCTTTGAGTGTGCTGCAGCTCAATCCATAATCATAATTGCTAATTCTTTTGACTAGTTGTGCTTAATTAGACAACTAGTGCTCTAGGTTAGTATCTTAGCTGAATATTGAAATGTCACTAGGTGAAACATCCTTAGATAGGTGATAATCTTGACACATTATCCTTGTCTGCCTCAGGAACAAGAAAACTCTATGTAGTTGAGCATATAACATGATTTAGTGGTGGATTTGACAATCCTAGCAACCATTTACTCTCACTGTTTGTAATTCACCTTTACTTCATTTTTTTATCCTTCAATCAGCCGTATCGGCAACAAAATCCCTTGTTTGTCACAATATCATCTGGAATTCAGTTTAGCTTAGCCCTTGATCAACCATAGCACCACAAGTCTCTGTGGTTCGACCCGTACTTGCCACGTCTCCGATAGACGCCGTGCACTTGCGGTTATTACTCGTAGGCATTAATATAAACCCATTTCCAGGCCTACCACTTCTCTACGTACAATTTATGCCGCACAAGCAACTATTAGAAGGGTGGAATGGGAAGGGAGGAGCGTTATGCAAGAATTTGAGAAGATAGTTTGGGATCACAACTACAAGCGTATCATTAAAAGAGGACCGGACGAGAAGCCCCTTCAAATATTCATTTCGCATCCTTTGCTTTCACAGTTGGCAAATACATGTTGTGGTGTTCTTTTGATGGATTGCACCTACAAGACAAACAAATACAATATGCCGTTGTTCAACATCGTGGGGCAAAACTCAGACAAGGTAACATTCACATTGGCTTAGTGTTTAATGGAAAACGAGAGGGACTATAATTATCATTGGGCATTACGACAATTGAAATTGTTCTTCCGGGAAAATCAACTTCCGAGGGTCATCGAATCGATAACGATGACGCATTAATGAAAGCAATATCCAACGTCTTCCGGACGCCTTGAGAATTTCCTATGTACATATCATATACGTAATAATGTGATAAAAACTTGCCATGCCTTGTTTGAACCCGCAAAGGCGGATATTAAGAAGATAATGATGGTACAACTAGAGGAAGATGTTCGAAAGAACAAACTATCCCCAGAAGAAGAAGATGATGAGAGAGGCAAGATAAAGGAGCGAGTGGACAAAGAACATGCGGAAAATCATAAAAAGTGGTTGGAATTTCTAAGAGATTGGGAGAAAGTTTATTGGTCTCTTACCGAGGTTATGTACGAAAAGAGATTGGAGAAGTTTATTGCCGATTGGAACGAAGTTTATCCGTCTGCCGTCTGGTATTGTCGGACTCAATGGTTGGATAAGTTCAAGGAAAAATTTGTACGTGCATGGACAAACCGGTATAGACACTTCAAGACTGAAGTAACTAGTGCAGCTGAGGCTGCTCATGGGAGATTTAAAGATCTCATCCAGTCCGGTCAAGGCAATGTGGTTACGGTCACCGAGGCAATTGAGCAATACTTTAAGCAAGATATCAATAGGATCAAGGAGGCTTTTGAGAAAAGCTCAATGGAAAGGATGACTCCATTTCTTCGTTATGGTAAGTTTCTCCAAGGAATAGAATTCAACGTCTCTCATTGGGCAATAAAACATATGATGAGACAAATGGAATATGAGAAAAATTACGGAAAACCGGGTGATGTGTGTATTTGTCCCGACATATCTTCATTGGGGCTTCCGTGTCTTCATATGCTTGTGAAGTATGAAGAACTGATACCTATTGAGGTTATTGATCCGTTTTGGAAGCAACTATCTTTCGACCCTCACCCTTCGGGAGATCCCGGGCAATCTCCATAGGATACGAACGAAGCAAAGGAATTCTTCGAAGCTTACTCACGTGGCACCTCGGTAAGCCGACAAGTCTTGTTGAGCCAACTAAGGTTAATTACTCGTCCATGGATCGCACAAAGCGAAGAGCCAATAAAGGGAGATCCAACCGGAAGACCACAAACTAAAACAAAAAGGAAAAAACAAAGGGTATAATTGAAAGAAATGACTCAACGTGAAGAAAAACTCGCGGCAAGTAAGAAACGAGATCTAACCGCATGTGAGATTTCGGAACAAAGGTTCGTGGAAGCGCAGGTTCCAAACAAAAGAGGTAGGCCGATGAAGGAACCGCTAAGTCAACAACAAACGAAGGAATCCGTATCCACACCAAAAGCCAACTCATCGGAGGTTCCCAAGAAGAGGGGTAGGCCGACAAAGGTATCAACATCAAGTGTCAAAGAACAACAATGTGAGCATTCCGAAGCCATACCCATAGTCGATCTAGCGTAGGTTCCAAAGAAGAGGGGTAGGCCGCCAAAGGTATCAACATCAAGTGTCAAAGAACAACAAGGTGAGCATTCCGAAGCCATACCCATAGTCGATCTAGCGGAGGTTCCAAAGAAGAGGGGTAGGCCGCCAAAGGTATCAACATCAAGTGTCAAAGAACAACAATGTGAGCATTCCAAAGACATACCCATAGTCGATCTAGCGGAGGTTCCAAAGAAGGGGGGTAGGCCGCCAAAGGTATCAACATCAAGTGTCAAAGAACAACAAGGTGACGAGGCTAAGGTGGTGACAAACCAAAGTGATAGCAAAGTTGACGTGGTTTTATTTCGAAGGGGAAGGGGTAGGCCAAGGAAGTACGGACTCCAATCACATATCGAAGACATTGTAAGTATAGATATTGCAGAGGATGGTTTGGATATATTATTGTTACAAAAGGGTAATATGAAGATGTACAAGGATCCCAGAACAGGTAGGACAATTAGAAGTTATCATACCAAGATACAATCTTACATAGACCAACTTCCTGAGGTTATTCGCGAGTATATTTTATATACGGATGATGTCGACGGAGATGGAAATTGTGGCTATCATGATGTGACTGAACAATTAGGAATCTTTGACACGGCGGTTAGTAGAGGTATGACACCATGCCAATATGCTAGAATGAGGATGGCCGAACAACTTGTGAACAAAAGGAGTTTTTATGAGCAATGGGTTGGTGTAGGCGAGGGGTTTGATGATATGCATGCTCAAGTATTGGGGCCCGAACAACAGATGAACTTTCTTCCTTCTGAATATTGGATGAGAATGCCGCTTTGTGGGCATCTAGTGGCGGATACATTTAGATGTGTTGTTCATTATTTTACCCCCACCGTAGAAGTAACATTTACCCCAAAGTGGAAAAAATGCGAAGGATCCCTTAAGAAGAGAAGAGTTGTTTTGGCGTTCGTGAACGGTAATCATTTCGTTATTCTAAAACTCAAAGAAAATTGTCCATTGCCACCTATCTGTGGGATGATTAAAAACAAGGGTCTAGATCCCAATATCTGGAAGGGATGGATGGCATCGTATGAGGAGAATCACCAATTTTGGGATGCGTTGGCCTTATCAAAAAAAACCGCTCCAAGAGGAGAAGATGCAACCCATTACGTGTGTAGGCGACGATGAGTAATTTGGATTTATGTAAGTTTTATCAAAAAAATTTGGGATGCGTTGGCCTTATCAAAAAAATCACCAGTAGTACGCAACGTTTTATTTTTTTGTAAGTCTGAATTATAGACATTAAATCATATTTTGATGGTCATGCCGGCATAGTTGTGTTTTATATTTACAACTCCGGAACTTGTGTACCGGCGTTGAATTTCGATTGAACCCATGCCGGAAATTCAGAATAAACTTCCAGAAAATTCTGTGATATTTCCGGCATTGCAATTAACCCCATTACTGTGCCGGTTTTCTGTCAAAATCATATTTGTCATGGAGATTACAGAAACCGGCATAGTATCCAAAATAAAATAAATGCCGGAACTCTGCCATTTAGAAAACCGGCATTGTTGTTACTGTTCTCGAGCATGCCGGTTAGGATGAAAAGCTTAGAAATTTAAGTGATCTGGGCACATTCAAACTCTGTAAAAGAGGTAATTTGACACAAGTTTATCAACATAATAAAAATAATAAAAATACTAGATTGAATACAAGAACAAACTCCAAAGTTTTGTTGTTCCAAACCGAAAACAAATCAAACATAAACCAAGTCAAGCAAAGAGTTTAGCAAGACACACAAACAAACACATTGTTCAAGACTCACAAACAAACATAAACCAACACTAGATTGTTCAAACCAAACTGATACTATAGAATAAACACACGATCACTCGGTTCTTGGCTTCTTGTGCACCCTCTTCTTCCTTTCGCCCCACAAGTCTTTTGCCTTCGGATCTTCAATTTTGTCCATCTTTTGCTCGACGTTCTCCATTTCTTTCTGGGTCAGCACCTCTCCTTTCTTATTCTTTTTCTTAAAGAACTTTGACAAATTTCTAATCCGCTGACGCTGTTAAGGAAATTTTAAACATGTACTTAGTATGTTCAATTGTATAAGTTCATATACATAGATCAAAAGAACGGAAATGAACAAGACGTACATACCAACAACGTAACGAGCTGTACAAGTGCGGGTACAATTTCTGGAGTTGTGGAGGGACGTGCTGGCGGTGGAGGAACAACTACGATATCCGGGCGTACAACATAAGGATGTGTGAACTTCCGATGGCCTCTTAGGAAGGCTGGTTCACTCTCATAACCTTTCTCAGTCAATTCCCAATCAGCCCTATCTAACACAAGTCCTTTTTCTTCCCTTTCACTCAAATGTGCAAGAATAGGTTTTGGGTCGTAAACCACGAGAGTATGGTTCTCATTTGATTGGCATTGAGGAAAGTCATGAGAGAATTTCTGATAAGATGTATCCGTGACATCTTTCTGCTTGTACCCAAGTTGGCGCATTACACGTCGAGGGTTGTGCATAACAAATCCTTTTGGATGAAATAACGGTCCGTTGTAAAATGAAACATTATCACGCCTTTGCAAGTGAACTCCTTTGGCATTCCTATATGGATCAAACACAACATCTTGGACATCCACCGAGTCCAAAGCCAATCTCATTGCTAATAACCATTTTTTGTTATTGGGCCTTGGGGTATTGTCGAAGTAGTATTTCTGACCTAGAGGACTATTCTCTTGATATTCAGTGAAAATCTTCAATCCTTTATACCGTATGAACAATTTTGCGAAGTGTTCATAAGCCCACACCTACGACAATGAAAGATCGTTCCAATGAAATGTATAAGAAAATAAATAATTGGAAACTAACAAATTTAATGACAACAATCAAAAAAATAAGTAGTTGACTATACCTGAAGTACAATGAAATTCCCATTAAATTGACGGGCGTTCGCCTTAGATGCTCGACGCATTTCTGCCAAAAAATGTGCCAAGAAAGTAGTGCCCCATGAATACTCATGAACCTTTTCCAACGGATCCAAGTATTGTAGGTTGTTCATATGCACCCTATTACCATTGGCGTCAGGGAATATAGCTGTGCCCAAGATAAACAACATATAAGCCGCGGCGATTTCTTTGGACTTGTTCGGGATTCAATTCCTTGTTCTTCGTGTTCCCAAACAATTCAACGAGTTTGACGAATGTGATAGTCTTTGTCTGGGAACGCCTTGTCTTGTACATATTTTCCAAAGTGGTTTCCTTGTCCCATCCAAACAACTTTTTAGTCAGCTCATAGATCTTGTCCCATTCCAAGTCCTTAGAGTCATCTCCTACTTTAACGGCTTTCCCAAGAACCTCAAGACCTATTATCCTTTGGACATCTTCAGGGATGATGGTCATCTCGCCAAAAGGAAAATGCATGGTATCAGTTTCACCAAAAAACCTCTCCAAAAAGCAATTCGCCGTGACAGTATCAGTGGCCACATAATTTTTATCGCGGGAGACAACCCAGATGCTTTGACTACTGCTTTAACAGCGTCACACTCAAGCTTCAAAGGCCATACATCCGATTGTTGATGGCGGCTAACATGGAAGGCATTATTGTGGTCCTACAAAAACACACCAAAGTAAATTAAATTCACTTGATCACAGATAAATAATATAATAACGAGATGCAATCGTCTTACATAAGTTTGATAGATCCAGCGAGCCCAAGAGTGTTTGTAGGCAAATAAGAGTTGCGGGTTTATCGGTTCACCCCAATGTTTGCCATCATCGCGGTCTGGAATCATGTCATACTTATCAGGAAAGTGGGCCGGGGGTGCCTTTTCATTATCCTTAGGGGCTTCAACTCCGACATCAGTCTGTCCTAAGCCACCTACTTGTGAGGATGAGCCACCTGCTCGTTCGGGTACAAGATATGTTTCCCACTCATCGTCATCATCACTGCTGGTTGGGTGGCTTATAGGTTGATCCCTAATTGTGACCTTAGCAGTAGCCGGATCCGGACGGCTACGTCGAGAAGACTTACTTTTTGCTTCTAAAACAACTTTGCCTTTTCCTTTGTTCTTTTCTGCTGCTCTAGACATGTATTCCAATATGTAAACTGAGTTATATATGTTGCCTTCCGGCATAGAAATCGAACTTAACTTAAGTTCCGGCTAAGGTGCCGGCATAGTAATAAATTAAAATACCATGCAGGTTGTCTTTGAATTTTAGTCAGAGAATGAACTTTTTTTGCAACAGGAATCCGGCATAGTAAGTTAACATATCGACAGTGCCGGCATTGAGGACCGCCATTGTTATATAGAAATTTTAAATGCCGGTACTGTCGGATTTTAGTACAGAGATTTTAACAAAATCGGCTAATGAAAACGGCATAGTATTGATGAAATAAACAAAGCCGGGACAAGTAACCGGCATGGTATTCAATTAAATATGTATGCCGGTAAACGAATGCAATAAAATCGGGATTCAAGACATGTAATCTGGTATGATTTTCAAATTGAATGATTGGGGACACCCATTTAGCTATAATGAAAAAAAAAATCCAACCCATAACTAACATCTAATACTAAAAATTAAGCAACACCCATTCAGCTATAATTAAAGAAAATAAATCAATGCATGCTTACTATAATAAGATTTTCTTTTATTGCTTGCTTTAAATAAATTACTGACATAAATATAATTTTATTCGACATTATTGAAACAACTATACTTGGAAAATCTAATATCCCTTTTAAACTAATTTCAAATTAAGTGAACCAATCATTAATTTTCATTTAATTTAAAATGTAGTTTATGATTGGTTAGTAACCAAAATTAAATTTGGAATGAAATCTAATATCCCTTTTAAACATCTAATACTAAAAATTAAGTGAACCAATCATTTAATTTTCATTCTCTAGATCGAATGCACTAATTTCTGTTCCATCATATCCCTTTTAAACTAACTTTACTTACTTCATCATTCTACTGTAAACCTCAACACCTTCTATTTTCCCCTTTTCTTCTAAAAGTTCCGTTGCGTTGATCAATCAGAGTTGTGAAGCAAAAGAAATAGCTGGAGATGATGAAGTTAAAAAAAAAAAAGCTTCCGCTCTCTTCAAAAGTTGAACTTAATCTTTGATTGCTTTGAGTCATAACTGGACAGCTTGTTGAACTTAGTCCACTACCAAATTATCTGCTTTCTCTCAATAAAATTTAGCTAGACCTACGGAGTAGATGCTCATCGCATGTACAATGGAAACACTCAACACAGAGAATTCTGGAAAAGTTAGTGGAAAAAAGAAAAGAAAAGTAGAAGTAGTAATTAGTAATGGTGTTCATGTTAAGATATATTTTTAGCCAAAATTCCTCTGCCAACGAAAGGCATGTTCCCCACGTGTGTGTTATGGATGCTACGTGGTTAGCTTTGAATATAAGCACATCTGTAATATTACTCCGTAAACAAATTTTGAAGATATTGTAAAAAAAAATGGAGAATGAATGATTTCCTTTCTATAACCGTCACTTAAATAGAATGAAGGAGTTTGTAACCGACTCATAAACTGGTTTTAGGGATTTTGTAACCGTCAAATAAGTGGGATAAAATAGTTTGTAACCGTCAAGTAAGTGGAATGAATGAGTTGTTAACTGCCATATAACTTGTGTTTGTAACCGTCAGAATGCCGGCATTGAAAAATGGAACAATTCAATGCCGGTATTCTGACAATAAGTATTTGGTGAGCAGAATTCAATGGAGGCACAAGTAACGGTATGGTATTTGGTGTATTTTTCAATGCCGGTAAAGGAAAGAAAATTGATGAAATAAATAACATTAACCACATAATCTTAGGGAAATAAACTTAAAAACATTAACTCAAACCAATTGCAACTAACATCATTTCTTGGAACGAGATTCAATAAGCAAAGCAGCTTCAAAATGCCTAAAAGGATCTTTTCTCCACTTGGTATATGCGTCCCGAGCTTGAAACCTATTCCCTCTGTATCTTGCAAGAAACTCATTGTATTTGCGACATAACTTTATGAGTGCAATTGTTCGATTTTGTACATAGAGATCACCGTAATCAATTCGGCATTTCTTACCTTCCAAGTAGTTATTCATGTAAGGACCAGTCCTAACAAGACCCCAAAAAGATTCGAAGGGCGGTGATCTTCCTGGAAATCCGATACTATGTAGTAATTTTTAATCCACTCGGTTTCTTCCTCCACATCTGCTTCTATCTTTGATTGTTTTTGACGTTCAAGGATTTCTTTAGCTTCTTTGCGATAATGTTCAAGCTTTGCTTCCTCTTCTTCTTCTCTTTTCCTCTTAAGTATCTCTTCTTCCATTGTGGTAATTGACTTGGTGGTTTCTCCCTTCCTTTTTAGTTTTTCTAGTATAAGGGAAACTGAGTTGGTGGTTGATAATTGATTTCCCAACGGAGTGGATAGTTTGTTCTTCTTGAGTTTTTCTTTTTCCATGCCAATGATGAAATTGGTTTTTGTTGATGGATTTGAGTTGATGGAGGATGATAATTGATTTTCCATCCGAGTGGATAGTTTGTTTTTCTAAGTTTGTCTTTTTCCATGGCAATGATGAAATCGGTAGTCGCTAATGGATTTGCCATTGGAGGTATCAAGTGCAATGGGTGAATCAATTGCATTATATAGATGATTGCACAACGGCTATTTAGTGCCGGCATTGTCAGTGAAGTAAAATCAACGCCGGCACTATAAAGCCGGTTTATGGTTTTAAAAAAATAGCCGTTGGGCACTGAATTTTGAACGATCCGGCATTGATATAAGCTTAACCTACATGCCGGCACGTACTACCGGCATAGATTAATATACTACATTGCACGCCGGAACAATTAAGCAATTGAAATATGTTTACATACTAAGCCGGAACTATAACTTATTTTGAACGTAATCCTTGTCGACGGAACAACGAATGCACTTAGCACGTGCATCAAGCCTTTAAACCACTGGGTGTCCCAAGTGGACGAGTTATAGTCTCGTGAGGGCTTACATAGAGATATACCCACAAAACCTTACGAAATACCTAACTGGATACCCTAAAAACCTAAGCAAATAACACTAAACTATCAATCTTCTTAAGAAGATTCCGTTTCCGATTCACCCAACTAGTGGTACTCCGTGACTTTGGTTACAATATGGTTCACGTTGGCTTCAAACATGAATGGTTCTCCCTTTTCTTGTAAGTAACGCGTTTTCACGGATTCATGCTACAAAAACAACACACAAACTTTGTTTGTTACATAAAATTTGAAAAAGATTAGATTGTGTCCAACTAATCATAAAGATACTTACGAGTTGTTGAGAGGACAATCTATTGTGGCTAGCGTGCTCGATCCGGTGTTTCATTTTTAGATACTCAACCACAGCATTTAGGATGATGTCGTGTCGTTGCTTTCGATTTGTTGAGCAGTTCTTCCTTTCTCAAGTTACCGTAATCGTGAATAAATTTGTTAAAAATCTTCAACCACATGGAATCCCGCGTCTTTGCTATCTATAGTTGAAGGACGAGTTTCAGCGTACCATGCTTGGGTGATTGCTAAATCTTCCTCCGAGTCAAACGATGCCATTGGTTGTATGGTGGATTAGGTACTATACTAAGCTATTTATTGATAATTATTCTAGGGTTTAGGGTTTCAAAGTTAAGAGGCTCAAGGAGATATATAAGAACACGAGTTTTTGGCTTTTGGGTCCAAGAAATTAGCTCTCTTTATATAGAGAAAAACATCAACGACTAGTTTTTTTGAAAATCGCCACAACCGGCATGGTAGTAACTGTGACATAGAATGCCGGCATATGCTTCTGGCGCTGTTTTTGACAAGCTTACAATGCCGGTACTAGGAAATTTTTTTACAGAGATCGGGTCAAATATGCAACCTATACCGGCATGGTTTCAAAACACTTTGAAACGCCGGTAAACGGAACCGGCATTCAATCTATAATAACGACTATGTCGGTAATTGATAAATTCAAAAAAAAAAAACGGCTAGTTTTTTGAAAAATAAGACCGTTAGAGATTTATCTCTATATAATACCCACATTCCTTTGGAAAATTCTACACAAACCATCAACCAAATAACAAAAATCATTCTCTCAAGAAAGCAAGCACGGTTAAAGCTTCACAAAGGATGGGGGATTCATCATCTTCCTCTATTTGCAAAGTAAGTAGATTTACTAACAATATGATCTTCAATACTATGACCCGCGACTAATATAATCTTCTCTTACAGAGTCATCATTGCAAGTGTCAAATTTGCAAGTCACCTTCTCATCTAGCCATGGACTGTCCTTTTATTTATTCAAAGTGTAGAAGTTGTGATGGGACTCGCGGTTTTGGATTGCAAAAACGGATGATGCTGAAAATGGAAGAATGTTTCTAAGGTGTTTGAATCACCCAAAGTGCGATGAGTTTCAATGGTTTGACAAAGCTGTTCAACTTGCAGAGTCAAGAGAAAACCACAAGGGCCAATGCAAGCCAATCGATGGGTGTGATGGGTGTTATATGAAGGGAAAGGAATATGTTGAAAGAGAAGAAAAACCAATGAAGCTGATCCTTGACACCCCCCTCCCGGACGATGTCTTCGAAGAGGTTCGAGAAAGGCTCAAAGGTTCCGCAATTGTTGAAAAGGGATGGAAATAGATTATCTTTAACCAAATGTAATCCATGCCATGTTTTTTTAGCATGTTTTAATTAAAAGTTTCAAATCCAATGTAATAGATTAATTAGGAATAAAATAAAAGAGCATTCGAAATGGATTTTTATTCAAAACTAGCAGACTACCGGCATGGAAGTATTCAATTTTTCAGTGCCGGTTTTCTGACAACTATGAAAATTTGAAAATATCATAAAACCGGCATAGATGTTAGAAAATACTATTGTGTCGGTACCATCAAATATCTATACAAGAACATGAAATTTTAATCTTCGTGTTCCGGTATGGTTTTATACACAATTTCAGTGCCGGTTATTAAAACCGGCATTGATGTATAAATGTTAAACATTGCCGATAATAAACCGGCTCTGTTAACCTGAAGTTATCTATGCCAGTACAAGTCGCAAATAAATCTTACAAGGATAAACATGTTGAACATAAACGAATCACTAGAGATCAAAACATGTTCAACATAAACCAAACAACTGGATTCTGCTATCAAATGTTCTTAATCCAGGTATCCTAAAGCAAAAGCAAACCAAACAACTAAAGAGTTAACCACGAGGTACAAACGAAAACAAGTTCGGAATTGTTCAAGACGTGACAACCACCATCCAGAAAAAGAAACACAACTAAAGAGTTAATCACTGGGTCTTTTGCTTCTTTTGGTGCGGTTTGTACTTAGTTTCCCCGAACAAAGCTTTTGTACTAGGGTCGGTTTCTTCAATGCTATCAAGATTTTCCTCGAATTCCTTCATTTCTTCAAGGGATAGCACCTCTCCTTCCTGGTACTTTGATGAGTGCCAAATATTGCATATTTCTACATCTATTTATTGGCATTTAACTCATCTTTTGTGCTCAGAAATCAGATATTATCCCAGATTCTGTGTTTTCTTTGTTTTCAAGAATAAATATTTGTACTAATTAATTTTGTGTTTTTAGGTATTAAATAAAGTTCGGAGAAATTGAGGAGCCAAAAGAGCAGAAAATTGGAGACGAGCGTCTATGGAGCAGAAAGCCAAAGCCCGCGCACGCATCGGCTCACATCACCCTGAGCCGTTGAGATCTCCATCTTATGCATCCAACGGTCGCTCCGTCCTTCCCATCAACACTCGATGCTCCCGCTCAACACCAAAGCAGCGATTCTCCCTGAGCCGTTTAGATCTCGCATCGGGCCACGCATCGGATTCACCGAGATCCAACGCTCGCTCCAACCATCGCATCAAACTTCGCTGCACCCGTTCAACACCACACCACCTATATATCACCCCATCGACCTAACCATTTCTCTTCTTCCCTTCTCTTTCTTCTTCACCCGACCATTTCAGAGAACCCATTACTTCCATCCTCTTCTCCCGACCAAAAATGGCAGAGCCGCACCACCTTCTTCTCCCCTGACACCAGCCACACCAGCACAACAGCCGCCTCCGCCATCCCCTCCTAATTGCTCTCTAGCCCTTTTTTAGCTTCTTCCCTAGGAGCTAAGAGAGAGATAGAAAGAATTAGGTTAGGGTTAGGGTTTCACAGTTGGAAGAACACCTAAGTAAGGAGCCAGAGCCGATTGAACAGAGCCGACAATGATTCAGAGGGTATGGGCGAATGGGTTTGCTTTTAATTTTTGTTTTGAAGAGAATTAGGGTTTGGTATTTGCTTGTATAAATATGTGGAGCTGTGTATGTTAGAGGGCATGCCTGGGCTAGCCAGAGCACCAATTTAGAGTTAATTTGTGTTTTATTGTTTCTTGTGATGTTCTAATTACATTTGCTAGGGTGTAGATGAAACTCATAATCACATGTTGAGTTAACTCATGTTCAAAATTTATGTTCTTACTGTGCTTAATGGAAATGAGTAATTGTATGTTGTATTGATCAAATGAACTTGTGATAGTTTGTACTGTAAGAAGACAAGCTATACTAGGGGTGAATTAGTGAGATCAGTTGAATTTCTTTAGGAGTAATTAGTTAGCTAACAAGCCAAATGAACTTGTGATAGTTTGTATTGTAAGAAGACAAGCTATACTAGGGGTGAGTTAGGAGAGTTTGCTAAAGAATTCCTCCACCCGAGGCCTTCAAAGGGAGGTACAAGAACATAAATGGAGTGTGTTTTGCCTTAGCATAGGGTCATGAGGTGAAGTCTAACACCCTAGTGCCACAAAAGCACTAGTTACAATATTTTCTACTTATTTGTTGCCTTAGTTTAGAGCCACATCAACTAGTCGTATCGACAACCAAAATCAGTTCACATTTGTGGTACCTCACTTCAAAAGTCAGTTGTAGTAAGCCTTAGATCAAACATATAGCCACACCATTTCTCCGTGGGATCGACCCGTATTTGCCCTGTTTTACATTGTAGACACCGTGCACTTGCGGTTTAACAAGTAGGCGAAACACATTCCCAAGCCTACCAAGTTTTTGGCGCCGCTGCCGGGGAACTGGTAGTGCTGTTGTTGATTACTAGCTTTCTTCTCTGAGTTTCAGTTCTCCCCGTATATATCTCTGCATTGAACTTTTGTTTTTAGTCATTGTATGAGTAACTTAGTTGTTAACCATTTGTGCATTTCCTTTTCAGTTCCTTATTGCATTTTGGTATTGCATTTAGACATCTGCGAGTTTTTCATCTATTCTTGTTACCTCATCTGTAGCTTACCCTCACATCTATAGCTAAGCATCTGTAGCTGCATCTGTGAGTTGAGCATTGGCATTATTGGTAAAAAATTTCATCACCTGTGACTTGGTTTGACCTACACAGATAACCAAGTGGAGTAATCCATCTTGACACCACAGAGTCTTCTCAGCTGGTGATAGCCAGTGCTGATATTCATTATCTTTGCCTTAACCTGTGCATCCCAGAGAACTAAAAACCATTGTGGCTAAAGCAGGTGCATATGGTACAGCTAAGCAAGCCCAAGGAAAAAAGAGAAGGAGCAGCAGAACACCACCTGTGGTAGTGCCTAAACCCAGTTTTCTACTGGTAGTACCTGCCATACTGCTGTGCAAACCAAAGGAAAGAGAGAAAAGGAGCATAATCCAGTTGTTATTGTGGCCAAGCCCGGGTAGTGTCATTCTCGAACCTTATTATACTTTAGATTTGTATGAATGATGAGCCATGATAACCTGATAACCTAGCAGCTTGACTGAATCTCTGTGCATAATTTTAAAACCACTAGCTTTTGATTCCCATGATTCTGTGATAGTTGAATACCATCATGCTCGCTGAAATTGCTATTGCACTGTGTTTCTCTTAATCTCTGAAAAATACTGCGGCAACATACACAACCGAATCTGTTTATCGTCAGCCTCATCTTTGGCCTGGTTTGGGCTCTTGTTGTTAATGTTGGGTGTTATAGCATAGTTTATGGCTTGTCTTCCTTGATGAATAGCATGCTTATCAGATCAATTGGTTGTTTGCTGTAATATCTATACCTCTAGCATCACCCAATCCCCGTCGCGTCGTACATAAGCATGATTTTTTTGACATCGGAGTAACATCTTTACTGGCTGAACTTTGTTTCCCAAATTTGTGCATTACTGCTGATTGCCATAACATATTGGTTGATGTTCATGTATACTGGCTGAACTGGCTGCATTGCACAACCCATCTGCCTTGTGTGTTCTGGGCTGTGCCCCTAGTTGTCATCTGCTCTGAGCCGAACTCCAGCCCCTGAAGCTGTGAGTTGAGCTGCAGCTTGGTAGCCAAGCTACCTGCATCCCTAGTGATACCAATTGCGACAGCTCACCTCATCTGCCCTCTGCCTTGTGTGAGACCTTGTAAGCTTGCTATCAGCTGAGCTAAGTTGCTCTGACCCCTTGCATGCTCATTCCCCTGTGCAAACTTGTGTGACTACTCATTGTGCAAACCTGCAAACCATCTGGTATTGAGCTAAGCCATCTCGCCCTACAAATCCTTGAGCATTAACCTCTCGAAAAGTGTAACATCAACCAGCCCGGTTGACTTCATCCGCCTGCAATTTTTGTGTATACATCCCTGAGAACTGGGGTTACTTGATTGTGTTGATACTCTGTAGCATGTTGTAAAGAGCTTAACCTGTTCATCTGTTGCATCAGCATCTTTGCATATGATTAGTGAAGCTTTGAATCGCTGATCACCTGCTGAAGTATTGAGCTCCCCTATGCTCTGTGCATCACTGCTTGAGTGAAATTTCTTCATCTGTTGTATCTGTTTTTGTGGCACTAGAATGAATGCTAGGTAACTGACCTTGTGTCAACAATTAACTTTTTTTTCAAACACATACACAGTTTTCACTCCCATTGATCACCTGTCAACCTTCACATAATCCTGTTCTGTGCACATAACCTGTGCATAAGCTGAGTTGTGCACTATCCAAAGCACCCCTGAGTGCTAAGAAATTATGTGTGATTTTAGTTGAGAATTGTGTCTCACTGGGCTTTGCATAACCATTGAACACACAAACACTGGACCTTGCATAACAACTACCCTGTGTAGCTGCACATAGCCTGGGCTCTGCACAAACTGAAGCCCATACAAACCAAACATAAACCCAGCTGAAGTCCATATAACTGGGCTGTGCAACTGCTGGGCTGCATAAACTGAACCCAAGCTGGGCTGGAACCCATAACAGTTGAATCCCCACATAACCTGGGCTTTACATCATCAGAGCTGAAGCCCATTGTGCAAACAAACCAAAACCCACACAAACCAAATAGAAGCCCACATAAACCAAAACCCACATAAACCAAACTGAAGCCCACATAGCTGGGCCGTACAACAACTGGGCTTTGCATTACTTGGGTTTAGCTTCCCTGTTTTGAGACATCATTGGTTATACATGCTTGATGTATGCTAAGCTATGCTTCTTTTTGAGTTCACATTGAGTTGCTAGATCATGTCAGGATTTTGGTCTGCAACTGGGGATGAAAACAAATCCATCAGAGAGCTTGCTTACGGGCATGCTCCACAATATGAATCCCCCACAGACCATAGTGATTTTAGGGAATACTATGAACCTTCTCAGGGCCCTGACCTTGAATACTCATACCCTAATCATTATGACCAGATGTATCATCCACCACAGTGGGGAGTTGAACAATTTTATACTCCCCCAAATGGAAGAGCTCATAGAACAAAACAATGATATATTTGAATTAAATGCAATGCATGATCATCCATCTAGCAACATGTCTGAATTTCCCTTGTGTAGTGAACCCTGTGCACAACCATATAATGATCATTCATATGAAACATGCATACCCACTAGTGAAGACTCCCCTTCAAGTGAACAACTTTACTTGTTCTTAAGGATGAACCTGATTCATTTACAAAAAGAAGAATGGAGGGAAGTTCATGATATGATGATTGTTGTCCCTAATAAAGAAAATCTTGAAAATAGTGTTTCTATTCCTACTCATGCAACTAACACTGAATATGAACCTAATCTAGAGGAAAATGAGTACACTAGAAATGCTACAATTTTGAATAGGGAAATACATTTTTGTTATGATGATGATGATGATGAATATGAAGAGCATGTGTACTTTGAAAATGTAGTGGAATCTTTAGGTTCAGAGACATTAAGTTTCTCTTCTGTGAACCCTATGAATGATGCTTCTTCTAATATTCATACTTGTCTGTCTTTGAATTGGAGTCTCGTGCAATTGTTCGCTGAAAATGTGCATGCTACACAACTTGTTTGTGACTTAAGAAAGGATGAATCTTCTCGTTGACACTAATATTCTTATGGATCATGATATTATTTTTTGTGTCTGATTCCCTGCCCATGTCACAATATGTTGCCTCCTCTGATGATTATGACATGGAGATTGATGAATTGTTCTATGCAGGTGAACATGATTTACCTTCTTTTTCTGATCTTAGGAAAGTGTGTGATGGTGCAAATGATATTATACATGAAAACAACTTAGATGTACCTAATCTCTCTCCTAAGGCACAGATTGGAACTCCTCCACCAAACCTAAGTGTAGTTTGTAACAAAATTGCAAAACCAACTTTTCTGAAAATGCCCAATCTAGGCCTAGAACTTTGTGCTTCCCAAGTCCTCTTGGACTATTTTGCATCAAAGTATAACACCTTTAGGGAGCCACAGTTGGAATGTGTATGTCTGCCTGTTCTTAGCAAAACTCATTTTGAGCTAGACCTTGTGCATGATGTACCTTTAAAATTGCAAGATTTTGTGCTCGACAAGTTTAGGTTTGGGGGAAAATCATTCCCATATGCAGCCTTACTTGCACTCTCACATTATATCTGTGTAAGGCTGTTGATGTTTGTACATATTTTCTTTTGGGTTGATCCTCAACTCTTTAGATTGTTGGTGTATGGTGAATTTTCATTGTATATAATCCAGTAGGACTTGTTAAATTTTATTTCTTGAATCGGTTGAGTCTTCTTGAGCATATATTGTGCTAATCCGATATGATCTCCACTGAGAATGTTGGATTCTAGCCTTAACTAATGAAGCTCTAACCTTGCTCCCGCCGACATACCGGTAATCTCTTACCTTTTCTCTTATCATCATAGTTCTCTTGGTATGTGACTGTTTAAATTTTATTATCTGTTGACACATTGAGGACAATGTTTGATTTAGGTTTGGGGGTGCATTTGCATATAGAGTTTTTAGTCTTATATTTCAAAAAAAAAATAATAAAAAATAAAAAATAAAAAATTGTCAAGTTTTTGTGAAGTTCAGAAGTTCATCATCAACAGTTGAAGACCGAAGATTGAAGACGTTTCTATGAATGCTGAGAGAGTGATATTAATTGCCGATCGGGTGACAAGGTAAGTGAGTACTCCCATCCTTGCTAATGGTTGATTTCCTTTCTTAGAGATCATCAGAAAAGATTCTTTTTGTCCACACTTCGTGGAGTCTCCGTAAATTATTTCGGAAAGTTATCCTTCTTACCTACAACGTGTGCGGGATTTCTCTCTTTATTCCCGCTCGCACACATGAGAGACTAAAAAAGCGATCTTTTGAGTGCAATTATCATAAAACCTTAATGGTGAGGCAGAAGTCGAGGCTTATGATCACAATCGAATCCGAATTCTTTCATATGGTATGGTTACTTCTCGCTCAAAGACTTAAGGATGAGAATGCGTTCTTTGGTAGTTCTAACTTCTTGTTACTAGCATGTAGAAACTCTATGTCCTCATAGCTCCTTGGATGCTTGAGACTCTTTTACACTCGAAGTTGGAGAAGGTTTTGTGGGTACACCTCTGGTAAACCCTCGCGAGACTACAACTCGTCCACTAGGGACACCTAGGGGTTTAAAGGCTTAGTGCATACGCTAAATGCATTCGAGAGACCAGCGACAGTGGTATAGTTAGGATTTCCTAATTTCTGTTTCACTTGAGGACAAGTAAAATTCAGGTTTGGGGGGTATTTGATGAGTGCCAAATATTGCATATTTCTACATCTATTTATTGGCATTTAACTCATCTTTTGTGCTCTGTAAATCGATATTATCCCAGCATTCGTGTTTTCTTTGTTTTCAAGAATAAATATTTGTACTAATTAATTTTGTGTTTTTAGGTATTAAATAAAGTTCGGAGAAATTGAGGAGCCAAAAGAGCAGAAAATTGGAGACGAGCGTCTATGGAGCAGAAAGCCAAAGCCCGCGCACGCACCGGCTCACATCACCCTGAGCCGTTGAGATCTCCATCTTATGCATCCAACGGTCGCTCCGTCATTCCCATCAACACTCGATGCTCCCGCTCAACACCAAAGCAGCCTGATTCTCCCTGAGCCGTTCAGATCTCGCATCGGGCCACGCATCGGATTCACCGGGATCCAACGCTCGCTCCAACCATCGCATCAAACTTCGTTGCACCCGTTCAACACCACACCACCTATATATCACCCCATCGACCTAACCATTTCTCTTCTTCCCTTCTCTTTCTTCTTCACCCGACCATTTCAGAGATCCCCTTACTTCCATCCTCTTCTCTCGACCAAAAATGGCAGAGCCGCACCACCTTATTCTCCCCTGACACCAGCCACACCAGCACAACAGCCGCCTCCGCCATCCCCTCCTAATTGCTCTCTAGCCATTTCTTAGCTTCTTCCCTAGGAGCTAAGAGAGAGATAGAAAGAATTAGGTTAGGGTTAGGGTTTCACAGTTGGAAGAACACCTAAGTAAGGAGCCAGAGCCGATTGAACAGAGCCGACAATGATTCAGTGGGTATGGGCGAATGGGTTTGCTTTTAATTTTTTGTTTTGAAGAGAATTAGGGTTTGGTATTTGCTTGTATAAATATGTGGAGCTGTGTATGTTAGAGGGCATGCCTGGGCTAGCCAGAGCACCAATTTAGAGTTAATTTGTGTTTTATTGTTTCTTGTGATGTTCTAATTACATTTGCTAGGGTGTAGATGAAACTCATAATCACATGTTGAGTTAACTCATGTTCAAAATTTATGTTCTTACTGTGCTTAATGGAAATGAGTAATTGTATGCTGTATTGATCAAATGAACTTGTGATAGTTTGTACTGTAAGAAGACAAGATATACTAGGGGTGAATTAGTGAGATCAGTTGAATTGCTTTAGGAGTAATTAGTTAGCTAACAAGCCAAATGAACTTGTGATAGTTTGTACTGTAAGAAGACAAGCTATACTAGGGGTGAGTTAGGAGAGTGTGCTAAAGAATTCCTCCACCTGAGGCCTTCAAAGGGAGGTACAAGAACATAAATGGAGTGTGTTTTGCCTTAGCATAGGGTCATGAGGTGAAGTCTAACACCCTAGTGCCACAAAAGCACCAGTTACAATATTTTCTACTTATTTGTTGCCTTAGTTTAGAGCCACATCAACTAGTCATATCGACAACCAAAATCAGTTCACATTTGTGCTACCTCACTTCAAAAGTCAGTTGTAGTAAGCCTTAGATCAAACATATAGCCACACCATTTCTCCGTGGGATCGACCCGTATTTGCCCTGTTTTACATTGTAGACACCGTGCACTTGCGGTTTAACAAGTAGGCGAAACACATTCCCAAGCCTACCATACTTGCAACCCAACATCTTCTTTAACTTGCCAAGCCGACGTCGCTAGTTTAATATACCAAACACATAAGTAGTATACATATAAGATTATGTGTATATTAAACGACGAAGCAATTAACAATACTTACAAGCAATCCAACGGTCTTATTAAGTTGGGTCATCGTAGGTGGTGCCTGCGCGGGAGTTGGAACGGAAGGGTTTTTCTGGGGAGGAACTTGGACGTCATCCGGGCGGACGACATAAGGATGTGACCATTGTAGGTAATCTTCCATGTATTCGGCATCAACTTCATCACCGTTTTCAGCAATCTCCAACTTTTCCCACTGACTAATATCTACCAAACGACGTGGTTCCCTATCCCTCTACATGGAACATACTCTACATGCTCTATATGCAACCGATTTGGAGTTGAATAGCACCGAGAAAGGTCGAGATCGAAACATTGAAAGGAGGCCGTCTGGAAAAGTGCTAATTGCTTATATCCAAGTTGACGCATCACACGCGTAGGATTAGCCATAACGTATCCTTTTGGGTGGAACAACGGCCCATGGTAAAATGCAACGTTACCAAACATCAAAACCTGGCGGTTTCCTCTAGCCTCCTTGTAAGGGTCGAACACAACATCTTTGGTACTCATTGCGTCTAGAGCCAATCTCATATCGATCAGTCGACCTATGTTACTAGGGCTTTGGAGTATTGTTGAACTTGTATCTCTTAGCTATAGGCGTATCGGGTTCTGGTAGGTCTATGATCTTCAAGGACGGGTAGACCTTGAACAAGGTTGGGAAGTGTTCATAAGCCCACACCTATTCCAATGTGAAGTAATAAGTTTTGTTTCTAAGTTCACGATAAGAGTACATATGAACAATATACATAATAACATAAGTTTAAGAACAAATTTACCTGCAGTAGAGTGAAATTCCGACAAATTGGTTGGTTTTAGCCTTAGAGGCCCTTCTCATCTCCATCATCAAATGTGCCATTACCGCGGTGCCCCAAGAATATCCATAGACATCTTCCAACGGATCCAAGTATCGAAGGTAGTTCGCACTAACCCGTTGCCATTGGTGTCGTGGAATACCCTAGTGCCCAAGATGTATAACAGTAAGCAATGACAAAGATAACGAATTTGTTTAAGGTCCCATCCATCCTCCAAACTTCTTTTCTTTGTGTTTTCAAAATTCTTCTTAAGCGGCATCAACTTGATTGTCTTTTTCTTACCAGACGTGGATTCATAAAAGCTCTCCACGTAAGTTTTATAGTCCCAACCAAACAACTTGTTAGTCAGACCGTGCAACGTCGACCATTCTAGGTCCAGAGACTCAACTCCTTCTGCAATTGATTTGCCGATAACATTCAACCCTAGAATGTTCGAGCATCTTCCGGGATGAAGGTCATCTCCCAAAAGGGAAGTGCATGGTATCGGTTTCACCATGATACCTTTCGACGAAGCAATTGTGATGAATGAATCGGGCTTCACATAATTTTAAACCAAAGCATACTGAGACCAGAATCCTTTACTATTGTTTGGACCTCTTCACATTCCTCGGACAAATCCCAACCATCCGCGGCTTGGTTTCGGCAACACGCACAGCCTTCTTATGATCCTACAATTAGGAGAGACAATACAATTAAGAGATTTTACATAAATACACAACAATACATATGTACAAGATAGAAAATGCTTACATAGGTTTGATAGATGGTACGAGCCCACGAGTGCTTGTATCCAAATAGTGTTTTTGGTTCCGGAGCTTCGCCCCAAATTCTACCACGTTCAAGATCAGGTATCATGTCATTAATATGAGGAAGGTGGGAACCTTTAACTTTTACTTTGACGTTGCCCTTCTTGACATTGCCTTGTGTTGGTTGTTGACTTGGGCCACCAACTTTGCTTTGGCTTGCTAATTGACTTTCCTCTTCATGTTGTTCATCTTGATCATCGTGCTCACGGTTCGCAAATCCACTACGGTCACTACCACTCTCCCAAATTATCCCTCTTGTACCAGCCCCCAAACGTATCTTACGGCCTTCATCTTTCCCTCGAGGAGGCAGAGACTGAGGAGTATCAAGACCGTCCTTCCTTCTTCTCTTAGTGACAACATCTTTATTTTTTTCTTTTGTTGGCTTCCTTTGCTTTTGACCTATATCGTAAGCACACGGAAAGAAATGAATATAAGACAACTTAACTTCAGTTTTAGTACCGGCATTGACTACCTTTAACTAAACCACGTCGGTTTAATGTTCCGGCAGTACACATTGACTATCGACAGTGCCGGTACCAACTACCGGCATACAAATGCAACCTAAAATCTATGTCGGTATTTGTGACAGTTTTCCTATATGTTTTAAGTCCACTACCGGCATGCTCGAATTATTACAAAAGAATGCCGGTACCCAAAACCGGCATGCAATGAAACCAAAAATCTATGCCGGTACTGGTGACAAATTCATAAACTCTCCTGTATGTTTTAAGACCACTACCGGCATACACGAATTATTATCAAACACTGTCGGTACTAAAAACCAAGCCTCTGTATTCATCCTAGATTGAATGCCGGTAGGGAAAATTCTGTTTCTGGTTAATCTGGGGTTGGAAACCGGTATTGTATTCATCCTAGATTGAATGCCGGAACACATAAACCGGCATTGTATTCATTCAAATTTCAATGCCGGTACTCTCTGAAACTCAACTGTTTGAGTTAGGGTTTGCGATTCTAACCTAAACCCATTGCTATAGATCGATTTAAACACCTACAAAGTAGTTTAAAATCACTTACCTTCTCACAGAAGCCATATTTCTGAGTAGTTGATCGTCAGAGAACGTTGCTTCTTCGTCTTCTTGCTCTTGAGCAATCGTAGAAATTCTTTGCTCCTGTTTTTGTTGAGCAATCGATGATGTTGAGTTCGATTGGGCATTTGGTTTCTTTCGTGGAGGCATTGTTTATGATGCGGGTTGGTTAATCGACGAAGAAATTTTTGAATCGACGATTAATCGACGAAGAACAGATGAAGAACGATGAAAAAAAAAAATTCAGAGCAACCTAGGACAGTGCCGGAACTGATTTGTGTAAATGGGGGATATATGAGTTTGGTTTTTGATTTTAATGTTTTAGGAGAAAGGGTATAATGGTCTTTTCATAATATTTTTTAATTAACCAAAGGGTATTTTAGTATTTTCATACCCAAATATCATCCCTTAACACACACCATGGGTTGGGAGAAGTAATCAGTATCCCCCATTTTTTTTTTTTTATCCCCCAATTTCACGTTCAAATATAATGCTGGGAGTGCACACTGTTTTTTCTTTCGAAGAAACTTAAATATTTTCTGAATTGTAAATTAAGTAAATATGTTTATGCCATGCTTCAAAATAAAATAAAATATAATATAATCAAATCAAATCAAATAAGCATGTTGAAAGAATAAAAAAAAAAAAATGAAATGAGCAAATCCACTATCCAACTGACCATATTTAGTGCGCACATCACTGTTTTTTCTTTCACCACAAGCAAAAAATAATAGATCTAAGAAAATTTTATGCAGGATCTAATAAATAAACCCATGGCAAATATAGCAATAACGCGTAATGCTTTCCATCTTTGCAAACTACCTCCAAGATTCTTAACCATAAAAGAAAAAAATGACAAGTAGGTGCACCAATAAACAATTGGTGGTGTCTAGAGAAACTTAGCTCCTATGTTGCATGGACACGGACACGTGACACAGTTACGACACGACACGATTACGGGGACACGTCAAATTTCAAAAAAAAGGGTTGCGGGGACACGTTATATATATTACTCACATCATTAAAATGAAATATTACTACAATCTACACAACAAAATAATTACTCTTATTTTTAAAATATTTGATTACTAATTATATAAAATTAATAATAATGTAATAATGGTAAAGTTTTTCATGAAAACAAGAATAAATTAGCGTCACATTTAATTTATTTTGATTTTCCAAATCAAAATAAATCATTTATGACGTGTCTGAAAGTGTCCAATTGGTGTCCGCAAAGTGTCCAATATCAATTTTTACGCGACACGCGATGTGGCGTGTCAATCGAGTGTCGGGAAGTATCGTATCCGTTCGCGTGTCCGACACGGTTACGACATCTTTCTTGGAGTGTCCGTGCAACATAGCTTAGCTCCGTGGAAGTAAACATCCTGATTTGGGGTTTTGAATTTTTCTTCCCTCTAATTCCTATTTGGTGGATTTGTTTGAAATTTTTTTAACTTGTTATTGTCATTGATTTGATCAGCCTCTTTGACTTTCTTAGATTTATTGGACTTAACAGGGAATTAGTTGATACAATGGTGAGTAAGTGAGTTTTAAGAGAAGTAGTTGAAGATTGTCAATGGGGACCTCAACAACGAGAACATGATGGAAATGACAATACATAGAACTAGATCACCGCTGCCACGGTGGGGAGGGCCGACCGAAGAAAGTCGAAACACCGTTATGCGTAACGGTGTTATAAGGCTAAAATTGATATGCATTTAATTTATAGTAGTTTACGTAAATTTTCACCATTTTTTATGCATTTTTTGTGGTGGTTTGCATCAATTTACCCCATGTGCTATGTATCCTTTGTGGTGGTTTGCACCAATTTCCCCATGTATTATGCATCCTATGTGGTGCTTTGCACAATGACTATGCATTAAATTTTAAAAGTCACCATCGATTTTTTCGTAAAAACACTAAATTTTATATCGTTGTTTGTACTCGTTGTGTAGAGTTTTTAAAATCCTTTGCAATGATATAAAATTTGTAAAATTTAAAGCACGGATTTTTAGATATGTTATATTAAAGTTTGATTGCCAATTATACCCTCGAAAAATAGGATGTATAAGGAGTATAATAATTAGACTAAAAGGAGGGACATTTTAGACTTTTCATGTCCCAAAGACTACCACCAAAATCAATCTTTTATCAAATTGTGTTAGGTTTCATTTCACAAAAAGTGGCATAGAAGGACTCTCCCTCCTACTGGCCCTTGGCCCTCCAGTCTCGGCCCAATTATAGTTAGAACTTTGGTCATCAATTAGCAACAAAAAAAAAGTGGAATTTGGGATCTTATAGAGAGACCCACGCCAATGACATAGGGTTCTTCCATTTAGACCCACTTGTAGGCATGCCCATAACAAGCTGCCTGCAATCAGCGTATTCCATGATCGCCAAGAAATGGGGTGTGTGCGTATTCAAATAATAAACACTTGCATTGGTAGGGCACTGTTAGAATTTAGAAGTGAATTTGAACAATGGGATGTAAGCTCCGATGAGACCAAATTCTGCTGTTGTACAACGCCAAAACGCAGTAGAGAAGCTTTTCATGCCTCCAAGGGACCATCTTTGATGTAAAGCATTAGACATTTCCTAGAAACGGTGAGTTTGCCGGTTATGGTGGAATTTTGCATTTATTTTAGAGAATAATATAACACAAAAGTTGAAAGAGTAATTACACCTACCAAGGGAAACTTCGAAGTTTCTCTCATTACACTCTTTTAAGAGATGAAGTCGGTCTAAACTGTAAATTTCATAAATCATTTTGTCTCTATATTTTTAAGCAAGTGGTTGAGGTCACTCTCTGTATTTCTCGCACTAGGCGAAGATTATTGAAATTAAAACTGTGTAGCTAATGATATTTGACGGTATACCAAAAATTTAGTACTAAATATAGACGACTTGACCAACTATCTCCGTACCTATACGCGTGATCATAAGTATATGTACATGTCAAAATTACCTGGTCGTTTTGATTTCAAAATAAGGTTTGAAAACTTTCGTCTAGTCGGTCGAAGTCATTTGACCAAATCCAAGTTGCAATTATTCTTATAAGGTCAATGTCAGGTGAAGTATGGTCCGGGGGACTCAATAAAATAAGCCAAACAAGAAATTTGTATTCCAAAAGATGAAAAGATCCAAATAAAAACTCCCAAGTCTCCAATACCAAGTCCAAATGAATTTTGGTCAAGGGAACTTATATAGAGTGAACAAGGGATTTCCTAATCAAAACAAGCCGAGTTGTAGTTCGAAATGTGAATCGGTATTGATAGTTTCTCACGTGCAAAAGTTATTCATGGGTTGAACGGATCATGGTTATTTAGAATCAAAGAAAAAAGTGTGATTCCAAAGCATAAAAATGAAGATATGAAGAAACAACAATTTGTGGAAGCATGTGTGAAGGATCAGATCAATGTGAGTGCCAAAATAGCAAAAGGGTATGTAGAGGGAAGAGGGAGACGACAAGCAAAGGAGATCTTTGTTTGCAGTCCTCAAATAAAATAAGACAATATGATTGTTTTTCTTGTAGATCTTGCAGTATCTAATGACACATCTCTATCTTTTCTAGTCACCAAATCTCTAGCACTTGTTCGTTATGGGTAAAGCCTAAGGTGCAGTGGTTGGTAACATGTACGGTTTTAGATTCTTGGTGGACAGAACTTCATGGGCTTTTGGTCTTGTTCAAGTTTATCATCTAAGGCTTCTGGTCTTGTTCAAGTTTATCATCAAAGGCTTCAATCACCAATAATATCTTTGATCTTTGTTTTTTGCTTGTAGCTTTAACCTTCTTAATAACTAATTTGTTCTCATGATTTTCATGATGGCCACCTTAATTTACCAACACCAAAAAAAAAAAAAAAAGAGAGAGAATGTACCAAAATAAATGTATGTAGATATAAAATAGAGGAAATAAATGTGTATTGCAGGGTGTTGTTACATGTTAGCTACCTGCAAAACCTCATAATCCCTGGTCTGGTTCATAACTACAGTTGTGTGGATTAACTATTTGAGTATTCCTATTCAATAAAACAAATAGTTTTTGTTCTAAAAACCCATCATCAAAACCTTATATACCAAAAACCCATAATTAATTAAAAAATTACACATTTACTAATTTTCACATTTAGATATATGCTATTTCAACATGATCATTGAATTGGGTTAATGTGATCTCTTGGGTAGTGAATACTTATAAGCAAGGAAACAAATATAAACGTCCCTTAAATCTAATGAGAAAAACGTGTCTTCAGATGTTTTTGGAGAATAAGTAATTCCTTCAAAGCCATCAGCATCAAACACGATCAATTAAAGATTTATTTTTAATATAAAGATTTTTATCTTCACATATCTATTTGGATATTCAAATAATTACAAATCAGAAAGACTATCTTCTGGTAAGAAATTGGTCGGAAGCCTAGCAACAAGCTGAGCTCCTACACCTTTTTGAATAACTACACTTAACCTATGAAAAAGATTTTTACTATTAGCATGCATTTCATTTGCAAGAAATTATGAATGACCAAATAAAAATAACATATTTGGTGTAAAAATAATAGTAAAAGTAATAATAATGAAAAAGAAATTTTGTTAGAGAGTGAGAGAGAGGAAGCATTCCCCATACAGGAGCTCTGCCTCGTCATTGTGACGCCAGCCTCTTTTTTCCCTCCATGGATGTTCTTTGAAAATGTTTCTCCGAGAATTCAATTCTTCGTCAATTACTATTGCAAGAAGATGAACCCTACTGCAAATAACATGAGGGTTTTGTATTGTATCTAACCTCCCCACATAGTTGCGATCCAACTAAAGATTTTGATTCCACTAGGGACAACAATGATCATGGTAGTTGCCGTGAAGTAGGCACGCGTATCAACGTATAAGCCCACAGTAAACATATGATGAGCCCAAATAAGAAATCCAAAAACACCTATACTGATCATGGCATAAACCATGCCTAGATACCCGAAGACCGGTTTCCCCGAAAAAGTATAAACGATATGGCTGATGATTCCGAAACCAGGAAGAATGAGAATATAGACCTCTGGATGCCATAAGAACCAAAAGACATGGGTCTCCTCCCCCAGCAGGATCAAAAAAGGTTGTATTAAAGTTTCTATCGGTTAATAACATCGTAATTGCACCTGCCAGTACCAGGAGGGATAATAAAGGAGGAAGGATGTGATGTAGAACATCTACCTGTTTTCAATATATCAACTGTCCCAGTTGATCTAATTGGTATGTATCAACAATGAAAGTTGATCCCTTTACGCTATATCAACTGTCACAGTTGATTCATTACATCTACTTTGGTTTAGTTGTTTATCAAGTCTAGAACTTCTTCTTTTAGAGTTTCCTTATTTCTTCTTTTAGAGCTTCCTTATTTCTTCATTTAGAGTTTTACTATTTTTAGGTTCTTGTCATGCCTATATAAACATGCTTATTACGTTCTTGTAAGACACATTATTATTATTATCAAGATTAATCAAAACAACTCTTTCAGAGCTTTCTATCATTCTCATCTCTAAACCCTATTGTTCTTCTGTTTTCTCATCCTTTTCTTCCTTTCTCATCACATGCAATCTCCGTATTGCTTTCTTCTCTTATCAAACTACATTAGTTGGTATCATTCGACAGTAGATTAGATTTTCATCTCTTCTACGATCCTGTCTTTCGCTTCCGCAACCCTTTTATTAATAAATATATATATATATATAAATATATATGGCTAGCAACTTTACTCAAGAAGCTTTCGACGCTGCTATCACCAAGCTTACTAATCTTATTATTGCAAGTACTACTGCTGTTAAGGATGGTATAGCTACAGTTAACACAAATATTGCTACGGTTTCAGATAACCTAACTAAACTAGAGAAAACTTGCTTTGATCAGTTTGGAAATTCGGAAAAGAAGTTTGAAGATATTCATTTGATTTTAGACAAGTTTGTAACCACTCTTAAGATTGAGGATGAAGAAACTTTAAAGCTTCTGTTAGAAACTAAGAAACCATCATCATCAAAGAAGAATCCGTTTGTTCATAATGATGATATTCCTGGTGAAATTATGCAAAAGATAACAAGAAACCTATAACATGAAGGGTTTATTGGTTTTACACCCAAAAAAAGTTCTATTCACGACAGTGAGGATGACGACATTGAGGAAGAACAGCAAGAACGAATTTGGATTGATGAAAAAAGGCTTAAATCTTCACAAAATCCTTATAGTTCTTTACCTGCAGAATACAAGTTAAAGGCTGACATACCAAGTTTTTCTGGCAGTTTCAAAATTAAAGACCTTTTAGATTGGTTTTATGAGGTTGAGGCTTTCTTTCAGTTTATGGAGATTCCAGATGATTCTAAAGTTAAACTTGTTGCATATAAACTTAAAGGAGGCGTTGCATCTTGGTGGGAAAAACTATGCGAGGACAAAGTTCTTTCTTCCAGACCTCCTATTCGTACTTGGGATCGAATGCGCAAGTTACTGCGAGCTAAATTCCTTCCTCAAGATTAAAAACAACAATTGTTTGTTAAACTTCAAAACTGTAAACATGGAGCACGTTTAGTCGAAGAATATGTAGCAGAATTTTATAATCTTATTGCTCGTAATCAGCTGAAGGAGTCGGAAGAACAATTGGTAGCAAGATTTATTGAAGGTTTGAATATTCTAATTCAATAGGGAATGGTTCAATCAATTTTCACAATGGTTGAAGTTATAAAACAAGCTCTTAAAGTGGAAAAGAATGTCCTTAGTATTTCCAGACAAGCCACTCCTAGACAAGCTCGTTATCAACATTACTATAAACCTGCCAAACCATATAATTCATATTATGGTAATCAAGTTGAACAGGGTCAACACTCATTGTTGATCCACACGATTCTAATTATAATTCAACTTATCCACAACACCAACAGCCTGTGAGTTTTTCTTTTGCTCAACCAACTCCAACAACTTCAGCTATACTACCATCCCCTGTTGCACCTCAATCTATTCAACAACAAGCTAAACCAGCGAGTGACAGATTCTCTAATAGAATGCAACAACAATTTCCACCTCCAAATAAAGCTCCTAACATTTATTCAAAGTTTTGTGGCGATAAATGCAATAAATGTAACCAACCTGGTCATTCTTCGGCTGACTGTCGGCGCTTTAATGGTTTCATTGGATATAATCAAGTACATTCCGAATCAAAAGATATTGAAGTTTTTAATGATGATGAAGGTGAAGAAGTTGAAAATATTGAATTACATGAGACTTATGGTGATCCCTTTGTTGGAATGATTTGACCATTCATGCTTACTGAACCATGTTATTCTCAAAGACATAATATTTTCAAAACCAAGTACTTTATTGGTGGTAAAGTCTGTGACATGATCATTGATAGTGGCAGTGTAGACAATTACATTGTATCTGTTGTTGTCGAGAAAATGGGATTACCAACTACACGTCATCCTACTCCTTATTCTGTAGGTTGGGTGAATAGTTCATCTACACAACGAATTACTCATCAGTGTGTTATTAAGTTTTCCTTTGTTGGATATGGAGAATATGTGCTATGTGATGTTATCAATATGACTGCAACACATCTCCTACTTGGAAGACCATGGCAGTATGATGTTAGAGCAGTTCATAACTATTTTGAGAATACTTACACTTTTTACAAAGATGGTAAACGAGTAACTCTGTTTCCTTCAAAGTCTTCTTCAGTAATTAAGGAACGTAGTGATTGCAAGACTACTGCTTTGGTGGCTACTATCTCTCGCTCTTTACATTCTACTCACACTTTGAGTTCCCATGAAGACAACAAACCTATGGTACAAATTCCTACTCAGGTACAACCTTATTATCTAAATATCATGCATTATTTCCAGAAGAATTACCTGTGAGTTTACCATCTTTTCGAGATGTTCAACATTGCATTGATCTTATACCTGGAGCTTCTTTACCTAATCAAGCTCATTATAGGTTAATTCCAACTGAACATGAAATATTACAGGGTCAAGTTAATGATTTATTGACTAAGGGGTTAATTAGACCTAGTAATAGCCCTTGTGCTTGTCATGCTTTTCTGGTGCCTAAAAAGGATAATGGATGGAGAATGTGTATAGATTGCAGAGCTTTGAATCGTATAACCATTCCTTATAGGTTTCCCATTCCTCGTATTGAGGATATGATTGATCTTTTAGCAGGGTCTATTATTTTCACTAAACTTGACCTTCGCAGCGGTTATCATCACATAAGAATAAGAGAAGGAGATGAATGGAAGACTATATTTAAAACAAGAGAGGGTTTATATGAATGGCTTGTTATGCCTTTTGGCTTGTCTAATGCTCCTAGCACTTTTATGCGACTCATGAATCAAATTTTTCAATTATTTCTGAGTAAGTTTGTCATTGTATACTTTGATGACATATTGAGTTTTAGTAGAACTGCAAAGGAACATATCAGTCATCTTTCTCAGGTGTTGAAGGCATTATTTGATCACTCTTTGTTTGTCAATTTGAAAAAATGCACTTTTATGTCCTCTGAAGTTACCTTCTTGGGGTATGTAATATCATCAAAGGGTATTCATGTGGATCCTTCTAAAGTTCAAGCTATTATGGATTGGCATGTTCCTACTTCTATCAAAGAAGTAAGAAGTTTTCATGGATTAGCTTCTTTCTACAGGCGCTTTGTACGAAATTTCAGCACCATTGCTGCACCTCTTACTGATTGTTTGAAGAAAGACAAATTCATCTGGAATGAGAAAGATGATAAAAGTTTCAATACTCTTAAAGATAAAATGTGTTCAGCTCCTATTCTTGTCATGCCCGACTTTTCCAAGCCTTTTCAAGTTGACTGTGATGCATCTATTATTGGAATTGGAGCAGTTTTATCTCAAGAAGGACATCCAGTTGCTTATCATAGTTGTAGATGGGGGCAAAACGAGTTGCTGGTTTTTAAGGAATTGAGGAGACGACCGTGCGGAGGAAACTCCTTGAACCGAGCGAACTGTCAAACCTCACACAGATGCACTGCAAAAAAGGGAGTGCTTTGAATTCGAGAGATCAATCTGTAGGACTCCGGCCTAAACCAAGACAATGGCCGTTCCAGAGTCAATTCGGTCACAAGAGAGGATGGGTCGATCTGTAGGAGGGAAGCTGAGAAATGTGTGAGATCAATGATGATCGAAGATTGTAGGTGTGTTTTTTATTCTGCGTGAAGAAATAAAATAAGCTCTGATTGATTGAATTTGCTCTGTTGAGAGTAATTGCTCAGACGTTGAGATGTTAATCTCTTGTTGTCTGTTTGACGAAAAATTGTCTTGTTTTCAATCATGATTCAGAGGATTATTTATATTGCCATAATTGTAAACACCATGATCCCATGAAGTGTGACAGTTGATGGAATCAAAGAGTGGAGAAGTGGAAATCGTGTTAAAACCAATTACTAAACGTGCGGAGACTTGGTCGATTTTCCATCCACTACTTTGCTAACTCCTTCAACTGATTGCACGACTTGCTCACATTCTCATCGTGTGTATGAACACACGTGTTGTAGACCGCCAGACCAAAACCGTAGTTAATATCCCCTATGTGACACGATTGATGTCTCGTGATTGTGGAGTCTGCAAGGCAGACGTGTATTTAGTCAGTTGTTGACTTCATGGGACGATGAGTCCTTGTATTGTTGAGTCGAACATGATTTGCAAATGTTCTGAGACTCATGAATTAAACATGTCTGCTGAGACAGAGGTATGATTCTCACGTAAATGTTGATAGTTAACGTGAACAAATATTGCTCATTCGATGGATTGTTGAATATTCACAATTGAACCAATATTCCTTAGTCTGAGCAAATATTGCTCATCTGAGCAAATGTTGCTCGTCTGATGAATTATTGATAGCATGACCAAATGAAATATTATTTAAAATACTAGCAACTGAGCCGAGTATAAATTATAAAATGTTGATCATGGGATCGTCGTAAAATTATTAATGTTCAAATCCAGAATTATGAACCTTGGACTCGAAACACTAATTCGATCGATTGATGATCAATCGATGGTTTATTGAAAATTAACCACGGAGTGAAGGAGGGACCGGCTACATGGGATGATGAGTCGACCATGTAGCGCCCAGATGCTCGAGTGAGCAAAAATACCAAAGTCTCTTGAAGACCAGTTGGCCAGAAGATGATTAAATGCTGGTTTAATCATTTATTAAAATAATGCTCGTCTGAGCATCAGGTGATAAAACCTAATTAATTATGAAGAGGCGAGGGACCGACCAAAAGGTCATGAAACCGGCCCTGGTTGGTCACAGGATCGAATGACGATCGTTTCATGAAATTCCAAATTTTTTCGGAAGAATTTGAACCTAATGTGAACAAATTAGGTCAAATGATGAAAATACGAGGGACCGGCCTCTTGCAAGCCAAAGAGCCAACCCTGGTCGTTCAAGGTAATATGCTCATGTCACCAAAGTGTTCGCGTCTCGGTCCTGAGAATTTTGATATTTTCTGATGTGCATTTGAGCAATCATTTGAGAAAATATGAAGAAATCATGGATTTTGCTGAAACTGAGGAAACTTCATGAGATGAAGGAAAATAATTATAAAATGAAGGAATCATGAAGTGTGGGACCGGCTATGGCCAAGGCATGGCCGGCCGGCCAATGAGCCCGGTCCCATAGCATTTTCCTAATTTTACTCCCTCTGTCCTTTTTTACCTGTCCTAATTTTTACTTTGGTATGTCCATTTTTATCTGTCCGCTCTGTTTATAGACATACTTTTCCCTTAAACTATCAAATATACCCTTTATTTTTTATAATCTTAAAATAATTTTTAATATCCAAATCTTAAATAATATCACCATATATAAGGAAAAAAAACTTACTCAATATCTTTGTATTAATTGTCATTCCTTTTTAAATAAAAACATTTATGAATAGTTATAAAATTCCTAATAAACTTCTACTTATTTTAACATTAACAATTTAATTTTGGTAATAATATAACATTAAATAGGCTAGTCAAGGGCTAGTCATGACAATTTATAGGATTTCCTTAATATTTTGACTTAGTCAAAGCGGACTCTTAATTTAGATTTTATCTGGTCGCATATTGCTACCTAACTTATTACTTTTCGCAGATGTATATAATCTCTCCGATGAGGCTATCCTTCTCCATACATTTCCGATCCTATGGATAATAACCTTCTTCTCGCTCACCTCAACAACTCTTTAAGTAGTTCATCAAATAAAATTAACTCCCTTTCATTAAATGAACTTCAGACCAAATATCGTCTTTTAGAAATTGAACATAGATCCGGTTTAAGTGTCCAACCAATTTAAACGGATGTTTCTCGAGTCCAATAAAGAAATCAAAATTTTGAGGAAGAAAATTAGCGACCTTATAGATGATAAAGATCGCATTACTAACAATGGTGCACAGGCATTAGCAACATTTCAAAAATCTCTCCTTGAACTACAAATTGAGCGGGATGAATTGCTTCGCTGAATTCCTTGCTTAGTGAGCGAGAAGATCAAATTCGTTCCCTCCTTGTTATAAATAGTGACGATGAATTCGCCTGGCTGCGAAAGTTTTAGATAATGCCAGGAATAACCTAGGTGTTGATGTTAGTCTTCACGCCGAGCATACTTCCTTGATTAAAGATATGATATCGATAGAGAAGGTTATTTATTACACCTTACTACTTCTTACTTCGTAATATTGCTTGTAAATTATTAACTTGTTGTTACTTATTTGCGAGAATCTGAGAAGAGGCTTCAGGTTAGAATTAGAGAGCTTGAATCGAGAAAGAACAACTCGTAGGGAATTTTCCAGCGAGAATTGAAGAACTCGAAACCGAAAAAGAACAGCTCGCAAAGAATCTCTCCCTTCGCGAGAATAGATATTCCAGATTGAAGAAACAATTTCTAACGACAGTGGAGAATTTTAACAATGATGCTGTTCGTTTTCGCAATGGAGGCATGGAGTATGTTTGTAAGGATCAAAATATCCCTCTGCATTCATATCCCTGTCTCCTTGAAAAGGTTCCTGAGAATCTGCCTGTCTCAGACGTTTCTGATAGCGAGGCTAGCGAAGAAGAAAATTCTGACGATGAGAATAATCAGGCTGAAGAATCAGATGAAGAAGAAGAATCGCCAGAGAAATAACTCTTTTTGTTTTCTTTTTCTGCTTGTAATATCTGTACATTTCTGTATCCTTATTATAGTGTATTTCTTGATAGTTCTTCCTTTGTGATATAATTGGCTAACATTATTGATGTATAACTCTTTCATCTGAATATGAATAACAATATTTCACTTTCCCATTCCCATACTTGCCTCTGTTATTCATCTCCGGATGAAAGATCTTATTTGTCATCATTGTTATTAAAATGTATCGTTGCGACAATGTCGCCTTATGCTTTTGGTGGTCTTCACTTTATTTTTTTCTTGTTGCGACAAGGTCGCAAGCCGCCTTTCCATTTTCATGCAATGGCCCATTGACCTTGCCTTATCATTTTTGTGTGGTCTTCCAAGTCAGACCTCCCTAATTAGAGGTCCTCCCCTGCCACCTTTTATCGCGACAAAATCGCAGGACGTCTTTACATTTGTATGTAAGGACCCCTTGATCTTGCCTTATCATTTTCCAAGTATTTTTGCCTCTGCAGGATGTTTTAGTTGCGACAATATGACAGGCCTAAATATCCTTGCGAACATAAAGCCCCATGACATTGCCGTCGTGCGACGAAATCGCAGGACGTCCGTACACTACGAATCTCAAAATTTTTGTTCGACTAGTGCAGGAAATCGGAAAACCATTTGAAGTGGTGAAAATTGTGATGGCAGTATGGTTTTTGTTAGAAAATCTTACTTGTCAGTATTTGATCAAGAAATTAGATTGGCTTGCGGATCCTGTTCTCGAAGAGATTTTCAATGAAACTTTGATGTGTTTCAATTGCACAAACCCTGGGATGATCAATTGCGCAATGCCCATTGCAGCTGCAAATGATACACCTCTTCTAGCTGAGGTAATTGGGGTTCCAATAAATTCTCGTTACTTTTTTTATAATCGAGATTTTCTTCGCAATGAGTTGGATCGAATTACAACACTTAGCAATATTATATTCGCTAAGCTAAGTTTGGGAGTTACCTACAGCAACAAGCCGTTCTTTTCTGCCTTGAATCCATTTGCAGCACCATTTATCATGACGGCCCCAAAAGGGAGATCATTGTACATTACGTTTTCGAAAGGGTTTCCCTGCGAACGCCAATAAACGACGGTACCGCGAGGGAGTCGCAGGAAGCTAAAATAAACGACGCGATGGGAAATAACGACACACAAAATAGCTGAAAGACATGAAACTGGCGAGGGATAAGAAGTGTCGCGAGATTGAATAGTTGTACACTGGCGACACTTCGCGAGACATTCCCGAAAATAAAGGATAGCTTAGCTGTCATCCACTATGTATTACCCTATATAAAGGGTCGAGTGAGTCTGTAAAGGGAGAGATCTTTGGAGAATTGTTAGGCAAGTCATTAGGAGAGAGAAAGTTTAAGAGTGTTTTAACTTCTAAGTGTAATTCTATTTTCATATGTAAACACTTCATGATTTAGGACGGAGGGAGTATTAAATTTTTCATGATTTTATGAAAATACCATGAAATCAAGGAGTTTCCTTGAAGTGAAGGAGTTTCCATGAGGTAAAGGAAACATAAAAAATAATAATCATAAAATAAGAGGCGTGTGGGACCGGCCGGCTAGGGCCCGGTCCCACGAGTTTACCTAATTTTATATTATTTTTCATAACTTTATGAAAATATCATGAAATCAAGGAGTTTCCTTGAAGTGAAGGAGTTTCCATGAGGTGAAGGAAACATAGAAAATAATAATAAAAAATAAGAGGCGTGTAGGACCGGCCGGCTAGGGCCCGGTCCCACGAGTTTACCTAATTTTATATTATTTTTTATGACTTGAAGGAAATATCATGAAATTAGGGAAATACCATGAGATCAAGGAATTTCATGTGATGAAGGAAAGAATAATAAAATAATAAGGAATGTAAGGTGTGGGATCGGCCACAACTAGGGCATGACCGTCCGGCTAGTAGGCTTGGTCCCGTATACCTTTCCTAATTATTTATTATTTCCTTGATGTGAAGGAAACACCATGAAATTGAGGAGTTTCCTTGAAACGAAGGAATTTTGTTCAAATGAGGGAATTTTCATGAGATCAAGGAAAATTATAAAATATGATACAATATAAAATTAGGCGTGGGACTGGTCACGGCACGGCCGGCCGGTGGGCTCAGTCCCCAACACCTTGGTCAGTATTTTATTATTTTCTTTCCTATTTTGCATAGGTTCATCGTCCCGTCGTATTTTGAAATGCTCATTCGTGCATTCAGGTGCTCGTTAGTGCATTATTGTTGAGTACACTTGCACCATTTTGGTCGGGGCTTACTCGTTAGTAGCTCAGATGCCCGTATGTTGAATATTTATTACTAACCCATGGAATTCTGCTGGGAAGAACCATGAATTGAAGTAACGAAATATTATGAAGAACGTAGAATATTTCCGAATATTCAGTTAATGAATTTAAGGATTAGAAATAATTAATTGATGGCTCTATACTAGCAGGCATGCTGTTTAGGAGCATTAATTATTTGAGGATTGGGTGATATGAGCTAGTTGAAGCGTCATATTTATTATGTATAGTATAGTCAGGGAAAACACGTTGTTGCATCCTGAAGACGTTATCGCTCTATACTAGCATGCAAGCTGTCTAGGAGCCGTCCAATCATAATGATTCTATACACATGTATTTATATAGTCAGGGAAAACATTGTTACATCCTGAAGACGTTATTGCTCTATACTAGCAGGCAAGCTGTCTAGGAGCCGTCCAATCGTCCGATTCTATATAAAAGTAATTATTGAAATTGCTTAGTATTCATGAGATATGTTGTTGTCTCAGTTGAGATACTACACATCTACATATACTCTGAGAGACAGTATTATCAGTCAGAGGTTCTTGCGGCATAAACTTTCATGCTTCATCTGATTGCTGGATCAGGAGCATGTACAATTATGGTTTTACGATTTTAGCCTTTGTCGAAAATCCGCCATCTACAATAGTGAAAAAAACTCTGAGACACAAAAAAAGTGGTCTACATATGCACTTATACAAGCTCTTAAACAATGGCATACTTATTTGGTTCATCGAGAGTTTGTCATTAATACTGATAATCATGCTTTGAAGTATCTCCAAACTTCAGCAAAGATTATTCGTATGCTTGATAGGTACACTTTTTCTATCAAATATAAAAGTGGAAAACTTAATCAAGTTGCAGATGCTTTAAGTAGAAGGCGACATCTTTTAGCAACCATTCGTAATGAGAGTTTTGCTTTTGATTATATCAAAGAGATTTATGCTGAGGATGATGATTTTAAAACACTTTGGGAGCAATGCAGTTCTTTGGTTCATGGAGTTGATGATTTTCTCATTCTAGATGGCTTCTTATTTAAAGGTAATCGTCTTTGCATTCCTAGTGGCTCTTTACGTCTTCATTTAATACGTGAACTGCATGGAAGTGGTCTTGGTGGTCATTTTGGCAGAGATAAAACTATTGCACTTGTAGAAGAACGATATTATTGGCCTTCACTTAAGCGTGATGTACAAAAATATGTTATGAGATGCATGGTTTGCCAACAAGCTAAGGGTACTGTTCAAAACACCGGCCTTTATACGCCTTTACCTATACCAAAAGCTCTATGGGTGGACATTAGCATGGACTTCATTCTAGGATTTCCTCGAACAGCTAGAGGTAATGATTCAATGATGGTTGTTGTGGACAGATACTCTAAGATGGCTCATTTTATAGCCTGTAAAAAGTCTACTGATGCATCAAATATTGCATCCTTATTTTTCAGAGAGATAGTTCGATTACATGGCATTCCTATGTCTATTACTTCTGATAGAGATACAAAATTTTTGAGCTGTTTCTGGAAGACATTGTGGATGCGTTTGGGAACTAATTTATAGTTCAGCACTACTTCACATCCTCAAACATATGGACATACTGAAGTTGTCAATCGTTCTTTGGGCAATTTGATTCGAGCCAAAAGCATTGATAACATCAAACAGTGGGATATTTTGCTGCCTCACATGGAGTTTGCATTCAACACTTCAGTAAACAGATCTACAGGTAAAACTCCTTTTGAAATTGTTTATTCAAAGGTTCTTAATCATGTGTTAGACTTGGTTGTACTTCATAAGTTACATAAATCCAATGTTAAAGCTGATAATCTGTTGAAGCAAGCTTCTCAACTACATCATGAGGTCAATACAAAACTTGAGGAGTCTAATGCTAAATACAAGGATGTTGCAGATAAGCATAGAAGATTCAAAAACTTTCAAGAAGGAGAGCTAGTAATGATTCACCTGCGCAAGGAAAGATTTCCAATTGGTACCTATAACAAGACTAAGATGAAGAAGTACGACCCTTTAAAATCATGAAGAAAATAAGTGACAATGCATATGTCATTGATCTACTCAAGGAATGGAACATTTCTAATGTGTTCAATGTTCAAGAGATTTTCACCTTTCATGGTGATAATGAGCTTTTATTTGTTTCAAGCAACTCAGAGACGAGTTTTTCTCAAGAAGGGGGGGCTGATGTAGAACATCTACCTGTTTTCAATATATCAACTGTCCCAGTTGATCCCATTGGTCTATATCAACAATGACAGTTGATCCCTTTACGATGTATCAACTGTCACAGTTGATTCATTGCATCTACTTTGGTTTACTTGTTTATCAAGTCTAGAACTTCTTCTTTTAGAGTTTCCTTATTTCTTCTTTTAGAGTTTTACTATTTTTAGGTTCTTGTCATGCCTATATAAACAGGCTTATTACGTTCTTGTAAGACACATTATTATTATTATCAAGATTAATCAAAACAACTCTTTCAGAGCTTTCTATCATTCTCATCTCTAAACCCTATTGTTCTTATGTTTTCTCATCCTTTTCTTCCCTTCTCATCACCTGCAATCTTCGTATTGCTTTCTTCTCTTATCAAACTACATTAGGGTGTCACTAGAACGGACCACACAAAGAGGGGTAATCTATGCATAGTCATTCCAGGTCCACGCATGTTGAAGATAGTGGTTATAAAATTAATTGAACCAGCCTGATCTTGATCATCACTATTCTATACTAAATTTGTTGTACCCTATTCAAGTTTCAGAAAATTATCACTACCAAATCTATCATTAACATTAAAGTTTCAACAGAATCAGAAAATTTTCATTACAACCATTCTTGTTCCCAAAAAGCCAATACTACTGCCGCTAATCACAGAAGCACTGAAACCCATCTGAAAACCTTTACCGACTGTCTTAAAGATTTCAACATCAAAACTGATTTTGAGAGCAACTACCACCAATCATTTTACCAAAATAATACTTCCAAAAAATACATTCCCCATACTACTACTGCAACTTCTTTCAAACTTAAGAAGCAGACTTCTAAAGCTTTCATAAACAACTAATACCAAAAACAACAGAAGAAAAAAAAGACACAGTCATAACCACACTTATATCAACAAAGTAAACTCCATCAACAACAACACCAAGATAAAGAAGATTATGAGCAAGTACCAACAGAACTTGTTAGCAAAAAACTTGTTGATCATCATTTAACTTTTCTCAAAGTCTAATTACCCGTATCTTGCTGGTACCCCAAGGGAGACTCTCAGAAATCTTCCACATCGTAGCTCCAATCATCATCTTCATCATTGTACTCGCTCCTACAAGAGTCAGGAGGTCTATAACTGTCATCGGAATCTTCAGAAGCATCTGATTCAGTCTCTTAACTTTTATCCTCTAACAACTTCTCATCACCATCTGATTCTTCACCCTCATGCATGGTTCGTAAAAAGATTTCAGGATTGGCCTTCTCTTCCAGATACCTTCTATAAAGCTTGTCCTATTGATACTTTTTCATCCTCCTCTTTTCTTTAGCAGTATTTGAATCTTCTTGACTTGAATCAATCTCCTCGACGTAATATTTATGACCATCATCATCTTCCTCTGATTTAGTCTCAGTCGCACTTCCACAACTTTTACAACCATATTTCTCTAATCCTTCTTCATGCTTTCTCTCATCTCTTGCCAACCGCTTCTCCCTCCATGTAACAAACTCAGCAGCATTTTTTCTCTTTCTCTCCTCTTCTCAGCCCCTCGGTATCGTCGATCTATCTCTACCTGAAGTTCATTCTTCAACTTCTCCAATTCACAATCACCTAGGGTTTTTGTTACACTTTTGGCAAGATCATAAGATGTTGTTGTGGGAGGAACAGAAGGATTCTGATTACCAGAGTCTGTCATTCTTAAATCTTCTATTTTTGTTTCTAATCTTTTCCTTTTCTGGCTATAAAATTCGCTATAACTTTTATTTTCCGATAAACCCAATTTATAGACTGTTAATCAATACCATTCATAGTCATTTAAGAGGTTTGGTTAAACGTCCCGTATCTTGGCAATTCAGGCTTGTTCAAGACGATTCACACCTTCTCCAGAAACATCATTACTCCATGCAAATCATTTGTCAAACCCTATACTCAGAAATTTTATTATTCAATAAACCTTTCAGAACTGTCATTAAGAAGAGTATGGGTGGTTCACCTAATCTAGATAGGGATAACTATGCACTAATTAAAATCTTTGATTTTATGCAGGTCCAGGATTGACAGAAACTGTTGAGAGGCGACATTGCTAACCAGGGTATATTGGCTAGGTATTACGGTACTGCAAGTGAAGCATAATGATTGTGCGTCACAGAGTTGCAGGCCAAATCAGTACTCCGTCGTAATGGTGCAATGCGAATCCATAATAG
>JAJJWW010003702.1:0-46286 GCA_023531295.1 Papaver armeniacum
CAATCCTTGTTTCCAAAACTAGGTTAATCCTCCAAAGTCCATAAGATAGAAGTCCACCAAGCCCATATAAAAGAAATACCCATATAGAAATTCTGCCAAAAATATGTCACCGGAAAACTGGTACTAGCGCCGGAAGTTGACCGGAAATTAGTCGGAAAACATCCATGTTGAACCGCAAAGTCCGCCCGGTCACCGGTCAAAGGAGTCAACTCGGGTCAATACCAGTGAGTCACACCAAGTCTAATACAAGTCGGATCGGCTTCAAATACGAGTGTTTTGAGTTAGTATTGGCCAAGGCCATTACCTTTTGGACTTAACTCTGTTGCACAACCATTGCGCTTCAGCAGTGCTCTCCAGCCAAGATGGACCTTTAATATTCCTCTAATGCTCCAGATTTGCTCCACTTCTTCTTCTTTCAGCATTAACTTCACTACCACCAACAACACCACCTGCAGTATCAATCCCACTGCTTCTTCTGAACTCAATTTGCAGCCATGACATCATCAAATACGCAGCAATCATTTCTCTTGCCTGAACCCATTACTCCATCTACAGCTTCTCTCTAACTTGCTCATTCACTTGCAATCGCAGCTGCAGCTCATTCCATAACCACACCGGTGTCACTGCATTTCAGTACCACCAGCTCCAGTTTCCTACAATCTCTCACTCCATTATTTCTTTAACTTCTGTAGCAGCTGCAGATGCATAACACAAGGAATTACACCTTATTGCAACATCACCAGTGCATCTTCTTGAGTATTAGTTGCACAATCACTGAACATACCATTTCAGTTCAGTCTTTGCAGTCTTCACAGCTCCCTAGTAGCTTACTGCACCACCCGTAACTTCATCCATTCTGCAGCTTTAGATCTTCCATGTAATACAACCTAACATTCATCTAATCATTCTGCTTCAGTTCCTGCGACACCAACCACCTCCAGCTGCATCATTTCAGTTCAATCACACCACCATGTCTGTTTAGCTCAATTCCATTGCACCAATACCAGACCACCGTAACTTTTCTGGCAAGACCAGTAACTCAGTTCTTGCCTCATACTCAAACCTGCCATGACACAACTATCTCCATTCTGCAACTCAAGCCATAATTTCACTGCACATAAGCATTCCTTCATTCTACCAAGCACAAGCCACAGTCCCTGCGATCTCAGACTTGCAATTTCATTCTACACACACCATTTAATTTCCTCATTGAATCTATGTTCATGGCTTTGCTCCACCAGCAGCAACAACAATTCACACTGCTTCATTCTTTTTTTTTCTAATTGCACACAGCGAGCACCAACATCACCTGCAACTCTACAATAACAAGTTCAGCTCAACCCAACTCTTTTCATTTGGTCACACCAGCTCCCGTAACCCGGCTCAAGTTTCTCAACCAACAACAACCCATTTCAGCTTCAGTACAGCTGCAATATCCATGAGCATCAACCAGAGAGTCAGCTAACTCCAAACTTAGTAAACAATAGCTACATTGCCAACTTGTTCCTTGAATACAACCACCTATAGGTTCTCAGTACCTTCTAGCCTCTTTATTGAACAACAACAACATTCTCGAGTTCGCCTTGTAGCCACCATCCATACCAGCTTGCACCTGTAAACTTATGTTGAATCATTCCCATGAAAATCTGCCACAGACTCTTCTCAAAACTGCAATTACCAACACTTCCGTACTGTTCTTCCTCCATCTGAACTCCTGCTTATTTTTCGAACGCCAAATCTCAGAGATACAAGAACTAGGGACTTGAACTCTCCTTCTCGTCTACAAAAACCCATTTCTCCTCTTCAATTTCTCAATCTCAGATTCAGACACAAATTGAGAAACCCTAACTTCACCATCTCAGCTCCATCCATCTATCCCCAGAACCAAACCCATGTAAAATTTCTTCCTCTTGCACCAAACAACAAACACCAAACAACCCCAATCTCTTCTCGTCTGATTTCTTCATTACTTCACAGTTAAGCCATCAACTCAAATCTTCTCAATCTCCATTTCATTCTCCGCATCAAGAACAACCTAATAATCAACCCAATCTGCTACTGAAATAGTTGTTCGATTCCATCTCTCGCTGTTCTCAAAATTTCTCATCTCTGAATATTTCTAACCCTCACACAAACAGCAGCCGCCGAAATGAATAAGAGAAAATTGATTCTCTCTGAATTTTAGGGCTTTGTAGGAAATGAAATGGATATAACCACCCAGGTGACATAGATAAGGGGTACTGGCTCATACATGTCTTGTCGATTTTAGGGAACCGACTGCCTATTCGCTTCTTTGCTCAATTGTCAGTTGCGGGGAACTGACAGCTCATTCTTCGCCTGCAACTTGTTCTTTTTGCTCCTTTTCGCTCCAATGAACGCTTTCTCCTTATTTTGCTCATAATAACTCCATCTCACCTAATAAACTCAAAAACAAACATAAGATACATAATTTACAAGAAAAGTAGCAAAGAAAGCATAAATACTAGATATAGAATTAGGTGATTTAGACACCTATCAGCGGGCTTGATTAATCCTTGTATTTTATACACGGTACAAACAACTAATAATAATCACAATCAAACACAATAAAATCCCCATCGACATCCAAATCTGGCCATTAGTGGAGTTTTGAAAAGAAGATGAAAGTGGAAGAATTTGACTTGGATGCGGCAAGTATAATTTAGATTTAGGGTTCTGTATATCTGGATGTGTTAAGGAATATATATTCAAGGCTTCACTGGATGAAATTAACCCTGGTATAACTATAATTTACAATACCCGACGGGTAAGACCCGGTTGGACCCGTTTATTATCGGTATATTCGAGTCTGCCGGTTTGGACCCGAATTTGCTAATGGGTCCAGTTTAGGGACCCAGACCCGGACCCTATTCACCCGGTACCGGTCCGGGTCCGAGTATTTGGGTATGCATTGACAGCCGTATTTCAAACATCAAAAGAGAGAAATTCGGAACTTCTGATATTTAGACTCGGGGTAGGTAGGCGAACCAGTTCGCAAACCATAAATATTTGAGCTTCTGAAATACATGAAGGTTGGCACAACTGAAGGCTAACAGTTGAAATACATGGTGGTGTACTTGGTACCCTCTCCTTTTCACCAGCCAACCTCAAGGGTCTGGATTACTTACAATCTTATCAAAGAGAAGCCAAGATCACTACCACCCCACAAGAACAATCTAATCAAATAAAACTAGAAGTGATTTAGATATATATCTTGCGGAATCACAAAGTTCTGAGACGAACGTACTTTGTGATTTTATATTTATCTCTTTCTTGATTTAAAGTTCGGAAAGTAAAAGATCAATCAAAACAAGATCCGGATAACAAAAACTATCAGGTAAAAGATAATATGACCGGGTTTCGTGAATCCCTTGGTGAAGTTTGTCAAAGTCGTAACCTGATACAGTTACACTAGAGGAAACCTAGGTTTTAGAGGACGACTCTAGCCGTAACTAGGACACGGAAGTTCCAGAATTAAGATTCTAGTGTGCAGGCAGTCCTATATTTATATTGATGAACAACGCTAAACAAAGCAAGTTCATGAACTAATTTCATGTTTATGAATTGCTTTGTATTCAAGCAAGCTAAACTTCTCCAGAGAAATTCGTTTCAAGTTCATGTTCAAGCAAGCTAAACTAATTTCAAGTTCATAAAAACATGTGAGAAATTTGTTTTGAATGACAAAGAAGATGTGTGCAACCGTATGTATACGTGATGCACCAAGTGGTTTTCCAGAGACCCATGAATGGTTTTGGAACATCAGTGTATATAATACAAGACTGAATCAATATGTGAACTGTCAAAACAGTTCGAGAACTCAAAGTCGTCTTGTAACTCAGAAACCTTTTGCTTTTGGCAAGTTTGCGAACTGTCAAAATAGTTTGTTTACTTGGAAATAAATCAGTTCGTGTACCTTTTGTATAGGAAACATCTAAAATCATCTAGCTCGCGAACTAGATAAATCAGTTCGTGTACCTAAGAATTAAATAGTGTCCTATCTCAAAATTAAACAAATCAGTTCGTGTACGCGAGTTAATTGATATTTAAAAATTAATTCTTTAAATTTATAAGTAAAAGTTCGTGTGAACTAGTTTGTAAACTTTAAGAACTAACTTGACTTAATCCTTTGCTAGCTTTTTTCTTTGCAAATGTTAATCATTATACTAAGGTCATATGACTTGTCTCAGTAGATATAATGGCACATAGAATAGGATAGTCAGTCTTCACATACGTATTGATGAAGTTTCCCATTGATATCGTCTTCAATCCTCAAAATCGATTGGTGAATTTCGATACTGAACTACCATGCTTTATTCCTAGTTCGAAACGGACTTTAGTGTACTATAAATCAGGACATAGTTTTGGTCCACTAAAACAGACAACATGCACAGATTTACGCACTGCATGACAATCCGAGGCATCATTCAACATTTAAGAAGTGATCTTTTACTCAGAATTGTTGAAAATCAGCTCATTCTACATTCTCGAATTTAATGCGACCTTTTTTTCCCTAAATTGATTAGCAAAATTTAACAAAAATGTATGTAAAAAGTAATTAGCTTTCAAAATTTCAGAATCCGATATAAATATATATACACTCCAAATTAATACATACTTCATAAAACAATTGGGTTCCCAACTTCCTAAAACACCAGAATTTGTTAATGCTACGGAAGGAACAATGAAGAGCACATAATTTCAAGAATCTATTAAAAGAAATTAACACCCTAATTCTTTCCTTCTAAAATAATCAAGACCTCATGACAGTTCAGCTATCACTCCTTCGCATTTTTCTTCCAGGATCTTTACGGCTTCAGTGAATAACTCTTCTGGAGGCAATGCCCCAGATGATTCGATAGTGACTGCAGTCCAAAGTTTGGCACACATGTTAAGTTTTTAGACAGTGGTAAAATTTCAGGCCGGTGGAAGCAAGAATGTTCGAGAAGAAAAGAAGACTCATTAACATAAATTATTAAACAAGCAGAATAACAAAAAACAGAGTAACCATATCCATTTTATACATCAAAATCAAACAAAGTCAACACCGAAAATATCAGCATAAAATACCACTGAACAAAGTTATTAATACCGAGTCACGTTGATGGAATCCTCATACGAACAAGAAATTATCTGGTTCACATGGCATAGGACAACCATCTTTTGCTCTAAGTCATACTCATATAGGTAGGCTATGCAGTCAGCGCTATCGCATACAAACAAAAAATAGTGATATTTACTGTATACACATTTTCAAAGATACGATAGGCACCAGTCTAGAGGTAATTTAAGCAGTCTAGAGGTAACTTGATTATCAAATCACAGAACAACTTACAGATGAAATGATCTTTAACACGTCTTAGTGACACGCGTTTCTCCCAGTTTTCCTCTCTAATGCATTCCCTACAGAGTGTACAAGACCGTGGTCGTGCTACAGTAGCCTTCTTTTTACCTGCTTGAGAAAATTAAAGGATAAATAAACATGTAAGCATCTTAAGTTACAGGAGTCGTACTTCCAGAAAACCCAGGTACTACAATAAACTGTTAGTAACAACACTACTTGAGGATTTCAAATAAGAAGAAAAGATATAGTACACATGATGTACTGTTCCCGTTTAGTTCTAGTGTTCTACATATAACTAATAAACGAATACAATAAACAGAAATCCTGAGTTAAAATACAACCTAAGATGTTATTATTTGACTTGATTGGTTTCTTTTCCTCTCCTTAACAGTTTCATATCTCAGAAGTACTTCTACTTCTCTAAGAACTAAAAGCTTATTCTGGTTGGCAAACATATTTTAGCAGATTACTTACCCTTGCCTAGATCTTCAATGTCAAATACTTTAGCAGGACACTTTTTGACAAGCTCCTCTGCCAATTCATCTTCGATATCTTGCAATAACACAACCTGTTAACAGTAAACAATTAATGCTTTAAACTTTCTCAGCAACTTTCAATCCGATACTATACTGGAACCAAAGGTTATGTTTCTCACCTCAGGTAGCATCCTATACCAAGCTGTAGAAACTGGAGACCACTTCGCATGAGTTTTACCCATGCCCTTAACAGCATGAGCTTCAAGCTCAATTTCCTGCAAAAATACACAAACTTACAATTTTCTACATGTGGGAAAAGGAAACTATAAAGAAACTGAACAAAGTGAAAACACCATTGGAGGAACCACTTGAATGGTAGCCTGGAAAATCACATCGAGGTTCTATTCTAAAATAGGCGGGCTGATTTTATTAACATTGGTTAGTAAGCTTTCAAACAAGAATACATGTGACTATTGAAGAGTTCGAGTAGCAAATATGGCACTGACAGTTCGCTTTTCTTTGCCGATACTGAACAAAAATCGCCAACTAAGCCTTAGTTTGTCAAGCTAAGAACGTGCCACCAAAAGTAGCTGATAGACCACTTTACATTGTACTGAAATCGTGAAGCTAACACCAATATATTGTGGATTCATATACATACCACTACTTGTTAAGGACCTGAAAAGGCATGAAAGGCGTGGGATTTACCTGGCCAGGACCAAGCTTAGAAATAATAATATCCGGATGTTTAGGCACAATTGGATTATTTGCAAACTGTGGCATGGAGGCTTGGTTGCAGGTGAAGTTAGTATATGTTTTCTGTGCGGAAGTTTCGGGAGTTGAGTCTGGTTCTGAAGGTTTTTCAACCTCAAACTCACTCCCACCGGGTAGCCACTTCAGTTGATCAGATTTCACTGTACCATGGAATAACATTTCACCATGTGAGGAAAGGATAATAAAATAAAGTTGCAAGGTAAAAAAACAATTCGACCAATAAGGTGGCTAAAAAACAATACCTGGAAGACGAGGCTTGCCTCGTTCACATTTAGCATGCAATTTGAATACTATGGTATTCTTTTCGTTCTTTTCGTTTGGATTATCATTTTCTACAAAGTAAAAAGGCAGTCATGTTACTAATATTAGAAGCAATGAGAGTAAGACAGCTCACGAGTAACACATCTGAATCGAACCTGACGTATATTCAAAGAGCCTAGGGTCAGCCTTGATTGGAATCAGGCCCAACCTATGTGCGAGCACTTCATCTTGCACTAGTGTTGTACTGTTTTTAATAAGGACTTTCTCAATGGCCATTGTTGGAACCTACAAGAGAAAATTTGTCACGACAAAATAAAAGACATAAGCAACTCAGATGCAACAAGGACTTTCTCAATGGCCTTTGTTGGAACCTACAGGAAAAAAATTGTTATGACTAAATAAAAGACATAAGCAACTCAGATGCAACATAGAGAGCTAACCTTTGATCCCCACTAGTGCAAGCAATTAAAATTGATTGAATGAGATAAAGTTATCAGTGATTCCCTTTTCTATATCGATGTAGAAAGTACAAACATCACCATATTGGCCCAAATAGCTAGATTACAAAATGAAGCATGGTTTTGTACTTTGAGGTGAAATCCTACTGAAACTAATTGATCATGATATCACTCATTACCATAACTACAGATTATTACATAAAGGCAACAAGTTATGACATTTTGTTGCATAAACTAGTTACGGGAAACATACCTCTGATATGAGGATTCTCCGAAATGAGTTAGCTATCGAAGGATCAATACCAATCATGTCAAACTCCATGTCATCCTCAGTGAGGCGAACCACTGTAACTCTAAAATTCTTGCGGAACTGGTCTAAACATAGACTATTATCAACACCAACAGAGGCGTAAGCACCAGCCGATTGGACATTTTCCGTCTTTAAGCACCCAAAAAAACACCCATCCATCAAAACAAAAAATCAGAAACACAACCACCAAATAAATTTAAAAATCTAGCTGCATACAAGTTAAGTTCAATCAAGTCCTGGAGGAAGCACATACATGTGTAGGAGCATCTTTATCACAAGAAACACGAGTTCGCTGAAGTTCCAAGTGAGGGGGAAGCTGCCCCATAGGTACATCCGGCATGTTCAAAGCTGAAACCTTTGGCATATTTTGAGTGTCGGGGTTCAAACTTTTACACTTGTTCCTCCCACTGCAAGAAAAAGAAACATATGATTTTAAGACACTAAAATTTCTAAGAGGCATATCGACAAACACATAGCTACCCTATTTCTTAAGATTTAGAACATAAATAAATCCAATCAACCCAATACTCAGTATACTGAAAACTTAAACATTCGATGAGTAATACCATAGTAAAATCATTCTAAAAGGGTACCTGGAATCGACAGCAAGTAGTAGCTCTGAAGTACAAAAATTACTGCACCAGAAGAGAAAATAGTACAGAAGATGAAACCTTTATTAGTTCGAGTAACAAAACAATGGGATCCGACAAGATTAGAAGAAGGAGGAGGGTTGCAGCTAAAGCTTATTAGAAGAAAGAGGAGGGTTGCAGCTAAGGTTTACCAGAAGAATAATGGCTAGGTTTGGCAGAATCTGAAGAAGAACATAAACCCTGCACAATTTAACCCTTGTCCTTTTATTTGTGTTGCGTCTTAATGGGCCTGGATTTGGACTTAAATTGGATCTAGATCCTTGACTCGTAGTCTCGAATAATGACAAATGGTTAGCGCTTCAAAAAAATCGTGTATCGCAAATTTACCCTAATCCTTGAACTAGCAATTAACCCGTGCTACGCACCGGGTAGTTAACTTTTTTTTTTTCTTAATCCGTGTTTAATGGCCACATGAAAGAGTAACTTTTTGCTGCGCTTTGCTTCCCTTCTTGCTCTTTTTGTTCAGTTTTATTGTTTTTAGAATTCATATTTCATGTACTTTACCTTCATTATTATAAATTCTAATTTACTGATAAAAAAAAAAAGTCAAAATTATTGATTAAATATTTGTCCAAAGGCGTAATGAGATATATCCCAGCTGAAACTGGACGTTCACATTTCTTTTATACAAAGCCATCACCATCTCTTCAACACAAAATGAAGTAACCCGTGCTCCACTTTGGGGTGATTACCTTTCTACATTGCTCGTTACGTTTAATTTATCTTTGAATACGACAAATCCATTATATAACCCACCAAAGGAAAAACTATACAAATAGAGACTAACTGAAGGCCTTTGGCTCTTGCTACAACTATTAGTTAATGGAGGAGCTATCCCTCTTACCACACATGAACTGCGACCTATCACCTATCCATGATACTCTTGCGATAATGACATACTCTAAGGTTCACAATGATGTCTGTGACTGGGGTGATGCCTTCACCAAGGAAAATCTTCTTGTGTGCATGTCATGCCAATTCCTCCGACACTACCAACCGAACTGTCCCCTTTTCCTTCCAAAGATTGAGAGGTTATGGAATTTTTGTGTGGCATAGTCGTGTCACATGTTTAGGTTAATCTGCACATTGTACGTAGTGATTAATTAACAGCAAAAACTCAGCTATAAAGTCAAATTGGTTACAATTTTTTTGTTTCTAATCTGGATCGATCTATACATGAAGCGATATGCATTTGTTAACTAATCATAATTCCGACAAAATGGGACATTGTCAGTTTCATGTGTTAGAAAAAATTCATCTAAATATTATTAGTTAACATCTATGGAATGATGTAAACTAAAACTAAAAGTGGTACATGAAACTGATATTGCATAGTTATGCTGGCGGTTTCATTGGGTAAATGAAACAAAAACACAATGCAGAGAAGGAAACTCTTAAAGGTAAGTTGATGCCGAGGCAGGTATGCTGTTTTATTTTCATCCCAATTCCGACAAAAATTAGTAAATGTTGAGTAAGTGACCACAATACCGTGTAATTATAGTAGTGGTACCGTGTATGCTAATGTTTAAGTGTCCATGGAAGGAAAAAGAAAATTCAAAGTAAACAAACTGCTTATAGATTTGTAAGCATAACAAACTAATTTTAATGTATCAGTTTTTTAAATGCACCTTTAGATACGTCAGCCAAGGTACCATTGAGCTTTGTTCCAGAATCCATTAACCTTCCACGTAAAAGAATTACTATTAATCCTTTGACAGGAACAAAACTAAACTACAGTTGTGTAAATAAAAATCCTAAGATTAAACACGTGCTTCCCACCAGGAACAATATAGTTTAATTCAAGTTAGGCTCACAATATGTTCAATATCGGAGCCAGTGCTTAGTTGTCATAACTTAGCAACATCAAGTTAACATTTTTGATCTTAATTTTATTGTTCCCTTAGCACGAAATAAATGTAAACAACCAAGATTGGTCAACCACAATGAAAGCAATATTAAAATGGATGGCCAAATTATTATTTGAATATGATTAAGTGGGGGTCATTCTTAGCTGGGTTTAGGTGCCCATAGATGGAGCTTTCGAATCCATGGTTGATAACCCATTCGCACCTTGGGATACATCTCTTTGCAAATCGCAATATTTTTATGAGATAATCATCTTGGGTAACGTCTCTTTCGGCTGCTACATTTTCATGAGATGTAATCATCTTTGAGGAATCTCGAAGTTTAATTTACATATGTTTATTACTTGTATATCCAAATATCTCAAATCCTTAGCGTAGACGTCGACTAACTTGACTTTGTATGCAGAATCTAGAATCAGTTGCTTTCGTATGTCCACCGAAATCGTCAGTAAGTTTCATATCACCTTTTAGCATCATCTGTGTTTGTTTAGAATCAATGTAGAAGCAAGTGCAGCAAGATCAAATTCAGAAACGGCATTAGAATAAAAATGAAACAGATAAAATTGCAGTAGATCACAAATGTAATCCATGTGTACCTTATATATAAAATTGATGAGTCTCATAAATATGTCACCGACATTTATTTGTTTCACATAACTCTGCACTTCATCTGCTGCAATGTTACCTGCCCATAATTCAATAATCAAAGATTCAATAGTCCACTTACTTTAATCTTGAATTATGGAAGAGAGTATTTGATACCTGTAACAACAGTTGCTGCTGCTGCAGGAGGTGGATACACACTGCCACTTGGAGGAAAATGAGGAAAATGCATCCCATGTGGCTGTCAAAAACGGGAACTGGTTTCTAAGATGCCAAAATACAACCCGGCATCGGCATGACTACAGTTGCTAGCTCACATGAGATGCACGCCTGGACATGATGCGAGAATGAACAAAAAGAGTTCCCACTCTACAATTGAAAATATTTATACAAAAATCTTGAAAAATGAACATACAAATGATTATTATTGGAGCACGTAACTATAAATTAAAGTAGATAAGAATGTGAAATGCATACCACATCGTCCAAACATACTAATAGGCCATGAATCAGCAAATGCTAACGACATGTTGAGAGGCTTCTGTTGGAGAGCAACAACTGCATCTTCTCTTTCGAAATAAGCAATCAAACTGGATCTTAGTCGCCTAAATTTATTTACCTACAAAACATGTCATCTACCTGCTCCTTTATTTAGAAGGTGATTTAACCTTGTACGAAAATGAGTGGCATCAATGCATCAATCATGCCATTATAATTTCCCATGTAAGCTACTACTATATAATTTCCCAGAGAACACATACAATGGATATTTTGCTTGTCAATGTCATTATATTAATGTATCACCTTATCTTGTTTCCCAGCTATTCGATATCGGCTATATAAATCACGACTGATCAAAGGCAATTTATCTTGCTTGCGCTGTCGAGCCAAGGTCCTTTAGCACTGGTTTCAACCTAATGTGGTCCTCAAACCCCGAGCTTGAACCACGAAGCGTGAGCTTGATTTACAGGAGCACGTCGATGACCTAATATTGAAAACAGTTGGAAATATAAAAATCTAAAGTTAGGGTTAAAAAAAGAGTTATTTAACAGTTCAAGATTATAATTAAGGGCTAAAAAAAAGAGTTAGACACAAACGATGATGCAAGCATGTTAAAGTCATTATGGGAGTGCAACTTTTATGTAGCCTATTAAGACAGTGGGAAAGAGAGAACTTTCTTACCATCTCTAGCTTAACATTCTGTTCTCTAACCTATCTACTTTATCAGATGATGAATCATAAAACAAAGATTTAAGGAGTAAATTCAGAACATTACATAAACAAACTTACTTACATATTTGTAGTAATTTCACTGGCTAAATTCCCCATGCAAATCCAAAGAAAAATAAGCAATTTTCAGTTAGACAATTTATCAAACAGATTTAAAACAGTAACAACTAATAACCCCAAATGCGCTGCCTAAATTCCCCTTGCAAATCCTGAGAGAAATTAAGCAATAACACTTAGATTTTCCTCAAAAAACAGTTTAGAAAATAAAAATCATCACTTAAATTAAGCAAAATCAAACTTAATTGCAAAAATTTGGTTTATATTTATGGAGATATCAAAAATAAAACTTAATAACGTTAAGAATTTGACATTTGGAAGAATTCTGATTTCGAAGATTTAATTTTGTGAGGAGAGATCAAATCAAGGGGGGTTCTGAAATTTGGAAAAAACTTTTTTCTTCTTCTCTTTTATTGGTCAGTTGCATACAGATAGTGGGGTTATGGCGAGAAGGGTTGAGGGAGAGATGTAAATGAAGTGTGAGTAAGGATGAAAGTTAATTGTGTGGGGCTAAAGTGAATGAGAAAGCTCTATTTCTTAATACTCTCTAGTTAGATTGTCCACCTCAGATTTTGGTGGGGCCAGAATGAAGGAGAATTGAGATTTGAGATTCAATTATCATCTTGTTTGATGTGCCCCTTAACCATTTATTTTTAATGACTCCATAATCTCATTGAAATCTTCTAACAATACCCAATACGTGTTGGTACCCATATTAGGGAAGATTGTTGGAAAATTCTGCCAGAATTCCTTTTTCATGTCCGTGCGGCATGAGTCGTATGGAAGAATTCCTTTTTCATGTCCGGATGAGGTGAGCCGTATATACCCGTGCACAATCGTGGTTGACCAGTGGGTAGTGGAGTTACTAGGGCATCGATGTTTTTTTTTTATGATTGCAGAAGAACCTGAATATTGAGGTTATTCCTTCGCATTAGACATAAGCCTCGTCATCTTCCTATCGTAAGATGTTTTGGGACTATAATGATTATAGGAGGAAGTGTGGGTTTCACTCGCTAATGTATTAGAAAGGAATAAAATGGTGGCTTAGAAAACAAGACACCTTAAGCGTTCGAGTGTGGCTGGTTAGTTATGTCCTTGACGGTTCTGTGCCATTATAATCATCTTTACCGCAGGAATTGGTGCGGATATTTAGAAAACTAGATTTTGTGCTCGTGCTACGTCCGGGCATCTTTTTCTTTTAACCATATTTTTGATTTGGTAAAGCTTGGCTTCGCCTCGCTCCGTCCCGACTTAATTTGGTGTGCATCGGGCATTTTTTCTCTTTTAACCTTTTTTTTCTATTTGGTGTGATGTGGCTTTTTCGCCCGTTGTGTATTTTTTATCGGGTGTTGTGGGACTTTGCCTGCTCCATCACGTACGTTTTTAATTAGGCATGGCTTGACTTCGGCTTCGCCTCGCCCGATGCATTTTTATTTGGTGTGTTAAGGCTTCGTCCGTACCATCGCGACACATTTTGATTAGATGTGGCTCGGCCGGCCGGCTTCGCCGCCGCCCGTCCCGTGCATTTTGATTTGAGGTTGCACGGCTCCGCCTCCTCGTTACATTTAAAGCAAAATCAAAATTATGAATTTTAGAAGTACCCATCATAGATGAATAGCAAAAACCAACAAAAGAAACTGCAGCGTGTTTAAACTTTGACGGGCTTAAGTTTTGCAGTTCACTGTTAACCATCAAAAATATACATCACACCTTGGTAAAAATGAGTCCATGCGTCTCTACATATGCCATGTCATGAAAAATGGACAATTCATAAGTAAAACAAAAGAAACTACCCAACTAAAATCAACTTTTAAGTATATATATTCCATTTTCCATGAATACCCGTGAATACTGCGACTTCTACGTTATTACACACAAATGAGTCACTACATAGGAACACTGACCCTATTTTATTCCGTGAAACAAAACATAAATGAGTTAGAAGTACTCATGCATCACACCCTGTTCAAATATTATCTTGGCCCAGCCAATTTGATCTCTGCCAAGACATAAGTCATGAGTGCTTTTACGTTTTACCGATATTAGAACAGAATCTGCATGGGTTCTTCCCCGTTTTTGGCTCTTCAAGATTTGAAGGACGCTCGAACATCTGACTTTAGGTATCTTAGTGATCATGATTACGAATAGACCTGCCCAATTAACAATATATACCTGCCAAATTATCTCATTTACCATAACAAAATGGCATATCTCAAAACGAAGTACTCAACCATCGCCACCATGAATTTCATCAACAGGAAATAAGTGGAATATTTTCATGGCCAGTTTAGATTGCAGGTGTCAACAAAAACTCCAGAACTGTAGAGCACATCAAGTAGTGTACATTTGAATAACTAATTTACCAATTGAAAAAATCAATTTGGATCAAATCTACTAATTGTAGGTGCAAATAATCCACGAGCTAGGTGGAACCATCACAGCCAAGGCGCACCAAGAGAAACAAATCTCGAAAGCACTTGAATCACCTCATCAGGCACAGGCGAGGAAAGAGAAACGAGAGCGGCTCGAGAAGTCGACATAAAGAGAAAAGCTTTGATGTGATGCTCATCGAGTTCGAGACAATTAATGCAGCGCAGGGTTGGTGAAGAGATAAAAGAAAGCTCGGCCAGAGCGAGACTCGGCCAAGAATCTGAAGGGCGACACCGATCACCTCCACCAAGCGAACGACATCGGGTGATGACACCACTCGGCTAGATGATTGACGAGGAAAAGGAGAGATCGGCAGAAGCACTGACAAGTCATGAGAAGAACATCCAGGAAGCTATACCGGGCTCAACACTTTGTAATATCGATGTATCACCACTGCGGCTATAAATAGAGATCGTGTAGGAAGGTAGAGGACATGTTTTTAGGAGAGAAATGTATGTGAGAGAGCCGATCTTGAAGTGTTTTTGAGCATTGTTGTATATTGGATCCTTGTAATCTTGTGTGAAGTAATAAGATCATCCCTTAACCCCGTGGACGTAGGTAATCATGCAAGACCACGTACATCTTGTGTTCTTCTATGTCTTTGCTTATTTACTTCTTAGCATACATCTTTTGGATGTAGTAGTAGGATTTTCTACATCTACATTAAAGTGCGCCCGACTAAGGGGACCGTATAATATCTTGAATACCTTGAAATCGGTTACAAAAAGAGAAATCCAAGCTCCTAAGTCACCTTGCGTGCTAGTTGAAGCTAAGAGAGAAACTCTTTTGGTTAAAAGTGTTGGTAGGCAGAGCTTGTGAGGTTTTCTTATCTTTGTTTTCTAGCAAAACCTTATTGAGTTTGAGGTAAGTCCGCTTTGTGTTCTTGTCTCTCATTTGAATAAAGTCGTCCAAGACCTGAATCATTAAGCTAGGATGTTTGCTTAAGGCGTCTAAGCGAGTTATTGGAAGATCGATAAGCTCTAAATAACATCTTTTGATGTTGGTAGAAGCTAGAAGGAAATTCCATCTATTGGCCACCATCTATTGATTCAACATCGTTAAAAGAGGGATTCAACGACTCTATAAACATCTATTGATGATAGTCGATGCTAAGTGGAAGACTCTAACTACGAAATGCATAGGTTGCTAGATTTATCGTTTAAAGATTACCTTTGTGATTAAAAGCTAGATTTCGTTACATTTTTTCTTCACTTACTTAATCCTTGAAAAGCTCACGGAGTTTTAGTTTAAAAACTCGTTTAGTTCTTTTCACCGAATCAACTTCGTCGAGTAAAATGCCCTAAGATCTCTTACCTTATGAGTGAGGATTAGATCGGGAAAGTCCAGTTAATCTTCTTACGTCGAGATAAGTGTTTTGTGTTGAGATGAGCTTCTTGATTAAGGGTCCGCCTGTCGTCAACCTAAGCTAACGTTATAACACCTCAAAGCTCCGAATGGATCATCTTTGATGATCGGTAAGCTAAGTGAAAACGTTATTTCTTCGTTTAAACCTTCTTAGTAAGTTAAACAAAGTACAATAGTGGTGGAGGTAAGACTAACTTGAAGTCATTGAGTTTAGTTTTCCTAAACTACGGGTGGAAGGATTATAGTGAGCGCTCGTTAAACAAGTCTCATCTTGATCCTCGCACTAAAAGCCTCACAAAGATCGGTAGAAGACCATAGGAATCACGGTACAACCGTCTCCAGGATTCAGGCAACTTGTGTAGGTAGACGTCACAACGACAAAGTTGTTGAGGGTTGCCATTATTATCAACCATAGCTAAGAAACAAATCTTCCGAGTCTAACGTCACGGATGATTAATGACGGCACTAGGAATGTTAGGACAAATAATGATTAATACATAGGAAAGTAAAGCGATGTAGAGACTTTTCAAAGATTGTCGTTACGGTCAAAACCACATGATTTCTTGAGATCAACACGCTAGCATAAATGGAAGTGTCTTGTGAAAACTTTTCCCACCTTGCAATGACCGCTGTACTTCATCCTTAACCTTTTGAAAGCGGTTGAAGTTAGACTTGTATACTTTGTTTGGCGTAGGTACAGGAGGGCCCGCGAGCCAAGGAACAAGGGAAGTATCGAAGGTAATGGGCAGTACCTCCAAGACGAGCGGGATCCTAAGGCAGAGTCACGGCGGGATCTAGTGTACAAGAAGGACTCACTGGGATTCCGAAACCACGAAGATCATCGGCCAAATAACCAGGATGAGACTCGAGGCACTAGTCAAAGGCATGACTATCATCGGCGAGGAGGTCGATCAGGCGAGGCGATGATCTCCCACCGGGATGCCGAGGATTAACCCGAGCCGGAGATGGGCGGAATGAGGCGACATGGTTAGGCGTAAGAATCGCCGGATGCGAGGAAGAAAAGAGGAAGTCGGAGGCATTTATACGGGAGGAACGAGCGAGAAAGACAAACCGACAGAGTACTAGCACGAACTAGAACGAGAAGGTGAGAGGCAAGCGAGTACACTTAGCAAGGAGTGACCACAACCGAGACATCCCCAAAGAAATGCCGATCATCCCGTAGCTCCAATTGTTCCCCCCGTTGTTCCCTCGACAAGGCCTCCAATTGCACCCCAATGTAACAGGAAACCAAGTAAATGGCCACTCTAGCCATGAAGCACCGACCCAATGTTACTCGCTATATTGGCAAGCCAAAGAAGGCAAGAAGACCTTATGAGAGCTGCAAAGGAAAACCTAGCTTTAGAACATGAAAACTATCGACCAGAATCGGGGAGGCGGGGGGTCGATAGGATCGTCGAGCCAGGCACTTCTAGCAATCACACTCCTTCGAGAAACACCCAACCCCATCCCCGGGCGAGAACGCATACCCGGCCTAATCGACCAAGAGGAGGTATGGGCAATGAGGATTCTTCGACCGAGGAAGAGGCAACCAATGAGGGTGCGGATGCGACAACCAAACAAAAGATCGAACAACTTGAGAAGATGGTAAAAAGCACAGGAAACAACGAGGACGATAAGTATGAAATGTCGGTGAAGCCGAAGACACCGTTTACCAAGGAGGTGGATCGAGACTCCATTCCGCCCAAGTGTGCGTTGCGATCTTCCCATCTAGGTTTGACTAAGACAGGTGACGCGGAGAGCACATCAAAATGTACATCATGTCCTTGTTACAAGTGGAAGAATTATGATGTGGTCATGTGCAAATTCTTCCCAAAGAAGTTTGGAGGGCGAGGCAAAGAGGCTGGTTCTACACCCGCCAAGATGAATCCGATTTGGAAGCTATGCGATCCTGGTGGAAACCTTCCTTGAGACTTACATGCATAACAAAAGATAGCTCGGCCCGAGTCAATAAGCTCTTCACACTTGCACGAAGATTCGATGTAAACAGCTGCGCTCTTTTGACGAGATGGATGGAGAAAGTTATGTACGGACATTGGAAAGGTCTTAGGTCGATCAACGAGATATTGGTTTTTGAGAATTCATTAGGGAATCGGATCCCATTTGGGTAGCAATGTACAACGATAAGCCTAAAACATTAAGAGAGATCAGGAAGATGCAAGAGCACTACATCGCCTTAGAGGAGATTCGAGGGAAGGAGCGCAAGATAGAGGAATACAAGAGGCAAGCGCCTGTGAGAGGCAACCACGAGAAGCCCAAAAGCGATCGAGAAAAGGCCGAGCACACAACATCATGGGAGAACAAAAAGTTTGGGTCGAGAAAGGAAAGAAGCCTCGTCACGAACCTAGATCTTACACTCCACTAAACGCACCATTAGAAGAGATATTCAAAGAAGTCGAGAAGAGGAATGATATCCGATATCCTAAGACTTGGGAATTGATTTGTGAAACAAGGAACCACCAGAGTTTTGCCATTACCACCGGTTTGAGGCCATTCAACTAACGATTGTCGGGAGGTGAAAGACATCGTCCATCATCCTAATCCGAGATGGATATTTACGACATTTCGTCAAGACATCGCCGACACTGCTCAACCCGAGCGTCCCGTGCACCAAATAAGAATCAATCGTGGCACCCAGTTCTCCTGCAACACCATATCGCTCCTTTTCGGAAACTCAAGGGTTCGATTTGGGAACCATATCACCTCGAGGATTCATAAAAGGGATCGATCGGGCAAGAAAATCCTCGGTGTGGCCAAAACCACCGCCCATGGAACCATGGATGATGTGGCCGATCACCTTCTCGGCGAAAGATGTCCCATTGAATAGTCAAGCACATGGGGATCCCTTAGTAATAACTCTGTTGATCGAGGAATGGGGCGTCCGAAGGATATTAATGGACGGCGGCTCGGTCCAAGTCTGTTCTATGATACTTTCAAGAGGATGGAATTGTCCGATGCCATCCGATCCCGTCGACCTGTCGAATCACTTCGGCTTCACCCAGTACGGTGGACGGTACCAAAGGGAAAAGTCACCCTCGAGTCTCGGACGGGGGGATTCCTCGACACACTCACCACCTTTTGCGTGGTCGGCGTTGTGTCACCATACGAAAGCAGTGCAGGTCGGCCTTGGCTTGCGGGGAATCAAGGGAGTCACCTCGGCCTATCACCAAAGGTGCAGTTCGCATCTTATCGAGGAGTAGTAGAGGTGCTAGGCGACCCCGGGCGGCGAGGCGGTGCGTGCGAGATAGATGTCCAGCGAGAATGAAGAGAGGCGATCGAGGAAACTCCAAGAAAAGAACAAGTCTAAGGAAATAAAGGCGGGAGAAGAGTTGAAAAAGGTGATGTCACAAGCCATCGCTACCTATGAAGCTGGCGAGAAAGAGATCTTAAAGAAAAATTTCTCGGCCTTAGAACCTACCCGACAAATCAATCTGGGTACCGAGGAATATCCAAAAATAGTGAGAACAGGGGACTCTCTTGACAAGCGAACAATCTCAGTGAGTTGACAACTCTTTTGAAGGAGCACATGGATGTATTCGCTGGAAAATGCACGATATGGAAGGAATTGACCGGAAGTATGCTCGCACCACTGCGGATAAACCCCAAGTTCAAGCCTATCCGACAAAGATGAGAAGAATTGCACCAGAAGCTGCAAACGGCGGTGGAGGCCGAGTTAAAGAAGTTGCACGTGGCGGAATCATTCAAAAGCCCAATACCCATAATGGATATCTAACATGGTGATAGTCCCCAAAAGGAATGGAGGTGTTCGAGTCTGCATCGACTTTAGTGACTTAAACAAAGCATGCCCAAAGGATAGCTTCCCCACTTCCCAGCATCGATCAGCTAGTAGAATCCATAGTCGGGTATAATGCGATAACACTCATGGACGGATATTCGGGTACAACCAAATACCCCAGCTAGAAGATCAAGAGCATACATCCTTCTTCACACCAAGAGAAGGTTGTATTGCTACACCAAAATACCATTTGGATTAAGAAGCCTTGGGCGCCACCTATCAAAGGTTGGTGGAAGACATGTTTGAAGATAAAATACACAACACCATTGAGGTATATGTGGACGATATGTTGGTCAAGAGCAAGGTGGCCACCAACCATATCGACGATCTCCGAGACATATTTCAAACCATGAGAAGATACAAGATGAGGGTAAATCCGGCCAAGTGCACTTTCTGGGTCACCTCGAGCAAGTTTTTAGGATACATAATCACCGACAAAGGAATCGAAGCCGACCCAGATAAAATCAGAGCCGTCGTGGAAATGCCATTGCCTGTAACAGTTAAGGACGTGCAACGATTAAATGGGAACTTGGCGGCCTTAGGACGATTGATAGGGTGTAGAATACATCCTATTTACTATCTATTGTTTATGCTTTCTTTGTTATTTTTCTTGTAAATTATGTATTTTACGCTTGTTTTGAGTTTTGTAGCTACTTTGGAGTCACACGGAGGAAAAGGAGAAGAAATCACCATATTTTAGCAAAAGGGTAAAATTGTCATTTCACCAAGGAGGGAATACTATCTGGAGCCCGGTTAATGTTAAGGGACAAGTCTTTTGGAGGAACACTATAGACAAACCAGCAAAGGGTAAGAAATTTGTAAACTTGGTTACCTTATCCAGGGCGGCAGTACCAATATCCAGATACGCTTTAATACCCCAACCCTAAAATCGAGAAGATATTTTCTTCTCCTCATTCACCTTCTTTCACCTGAATTTATTAAGCTATGCATCTACTGCTGAAATTGAGAGAAAGATCGAGAGAACTAAATCGAGAGAAATTCATGGGATCGATTGCTGCTGACAGAGATCGATGTTGGAGAGGAAGGAACTTAGGGTTTGCTGAAATCAATTGAGATCGAGAACAGGGAAGAAAATGGGTTCGATTAGAAACCTCAGAGATGAAGAAAATGATGAAGCTGGTGGTAATGATTAAGAGAAAATCGATGCTGCTATTGGGGATTCTGTGTTGCTCGAGAATGGTTGTGAATCGAGAAGAAGTAGCCATGACTGCCAGAAGAAACCGAGAGATGGGAAAACTGTTTGATGTGGAGCTCGAGGAATGATGGCGGAAACTGAGAAGGATAATCGAGAAATGGGGTTGCTGAATAGATCTGCATTTTATATTTTGAGCTTCTGAATGAGTTACGGGATTTGATGTTAGTGTTGATGGGTTGAACACAGAGCAGGTGATTTGTGAGCTGAACAAGAATTTGAAGATGATGTTGATTGAATTTAGAGATGGGTTTGTTCGATATTTGAGGATGGTGATGTGAGTATGATGGTGCTGTTGAATTAAGAACAAAATTGAAGATGGGTTATGTGGTTTGAAATTAGAGATGAAGACAGGGGATGATTGAATGGGTAAACTCAATTCAAGTTTGATTGATTGAAAAGAAGATGTTGGTTGCTGGAATTGTGAGATTGATGATGGTGGCTATGCATCTGCAATGGAGAAGAAGAATTTGTGTTGTAGAATTGAAGCAGAGATTGAGACGTGATGCTGTTAAAATCGAATACAAATGGGTCTGTGGTTGGTGGTGGAGTCGCGGTTGCATAGCGAGTTTGTGCAGCTCCAAGTGGTGTTGGTACTGAGCTGCCATCGGTTGTGCTACAATGGTGATGTTCTGATGGATTTGAGCTCAAGATGAGGAGTTGCGACTGAATGGTGTGTAGCAGTGTTGAGCTGTGAACAAGGGTGGCTTGATATGAAGGTGTTGATGAGTGCAATTCAACAGGGAAAATGAAGTAGCTGGGTTGTGAGAAAAATTGCCTAGATGTATGTATAGGAATTGTCACAGGAACTGAAGAAAGAATGGCCTGAATGTGGCCTGGAAATCCCAGAAACAGCCGAGACTCGGCCGGTTTTCTACACCGGTGAGTCAACTCGACGATGCCCGATTCAGACGAGTCAGAGCGACTCAACTCACCCCAAGTAAGAAGATCGGCCGAGTTAGCTAGGCGACTGAGTACGATTCGATGATCCCTTGACCCGTGACTAATTGATTGGTAGACGGTTTGACTTTTTGACCGTTAGTCCTGCGGAGGGCCCATTGGAATATTTAAGTCGAATATTCCCTTGACGGAGAAATTTTGGTGGTCGGCGGCGACAATTCCGGCCGGATTCCGGCCATAATCCCAGTTTTCTGGCGAGCAAAAATTCCAGAATTTTCTATGGACTCTCTCATGGGTGTGAAGACTTGGACTAGGAATTGGATGGAGAATTTGGCTCAAATTTGGAAAGAGAAGATGAAGAGTTGAGAAAGACTTGAATTTGGAAGTTGAATTGCTAAAGGAAAAGGATTCTAATCCTTGGAAGAGTTGGAGAATATTGAAGCCTATAAATAGAGAAGTTTTACACACATCTCTACACACAATTCTTTTCTTTTCTTATTCTTTATGTGAACTCTTTAGCATGAGTAGCTAATTTTATTATTGATTGAGGATGAATTCCTAGTTCTTAATATATGTTTTGAGTTTTTGTTTTCAATTCTATCTTGAAGTTTTTCACATGATTATCGTTTGTTTTTACTAATAGGAATGATCTTAAAGACATTCATGATTGATTGATAGATTGTTTGGGTGGCCAACTAAATTGATTTGTTAATTTGATCTAAAGCTAGTGAAAGTTAGGAGATAAGTAATCGTTTCTTGACTCTTTACATAAGTAGCAAACACGAGACCTTGCGGAGGGATTAGTGGAGCAATTGTGTGTGAAAACAACGTTAGCAAGTAGACCTTGATCTAAGAGTCCAACTACTAATATTGACCTAATAAGTTCATAAATCTTAATGCGTTTATTTAAATTACATCTAGAGTGATCTACTACTAGGTGGTTTGGTAAATAGAATCCGGTAGTCGAGAACTTCGTATCCGGTGATACAAGGGATTTAGGGGTTTTGCTTGATCTATTTGCTTTACCTACGGTTGGTGATAATTTGTGACTAATAACAAGTAGAAAAGAACATAACTTGATTCATTGTTTCGCAACGAAGAAGGATTCCTTGGTCTTGTCTCTCTTATTGCTTTCAACTTTATCTTTTAATTGCTTTGTTTATTTTCTTTTTGCTTTTACACCCCCTTTCGTGACAATTTTTACAACTAGAATCTCTTGCTCCTCGTGGGAACGAACTTGACTTCCATTATATTATTTTTAATTGAGTGGAAATATTGATTAATTTGATTGCACCTACGACACGCATCAAATTTTGGCGCCGTTGCCGGGGAGCAGCGGATGATTTTAGTTGTTTTTATTTTTCTTTTTGCTTTATACTTGCTTTGTTGGATTCTATTTCGTATCTAACTTAGTTTTTGAATCTTATTTCAGGTGCCGGTTTTCCATGTACGGTGGACAAGAGCAAGCATATTACAACAATCAATACGGTTTTCAACCTCAACATTATGACAACTTCCAACCATCCTTAGGATACAATCAAAACCAATCTTTTGGCTATGATCAAATTCCTACAGAACCTTATGGATATTCTCATACATATCAACAACCTTATGACGGGTATGTAAGTGGACAATCACAAGGATGGGAGGATAGTTTTGTTTATGATCAGAAATTCTCTAGTTTTGCAGATAAGATGTCTGTCATGATTGAGGATCTTCAACAAAAGCTTCAAGAATCACATCGAGAAATTCAAAGGAATTCGGAGAAATTATACGAACAAATTAATCAACCTTTGGAGACTTTTGATGACGCTAGTGTAGAATACTTGAGCCTTGATCTTAATAATGATCAATCACCTATTCAAAAGGAAGAGCTTGAGGAAGATGCATTTATTGCTTGGAAAAAATTTCTTAGGGAAAGATGGGAGTCCGCGGAAGTGTATGAACGTTGCAACAATGAGGAAGTTATTCCAACTCCGGATCATAATAAAGATCCTTCACCTATTCAAAAGGAGGAGTTTGGATATCACTTGCCTATTGTTGTAAACGGTGTAACACCCGCACAAGAAGATCTTACAATCTATACCGACGAGAATCATTTTAGTGAATGGCCCGATTCCGATGATGAGAATGTTGAAGAGATGATACTAGAGGATGAAACCAAATTTATTGATTTTGTGGAAGACCCAATTGAACTTGCGAATGATTTTAATGATGCCAAGACTTTGGTTAAGGTAGAAAACGACGAAGAATGGTTGCAAGGTTTAATAGAGGACCACGATATACAAGAGGTAAGTAATTCACTTGAATTTTTAAGGATGAAGAGGATTCTATAATACAAGAGATTGTGCAAGGTTTGTCTAACCCTTTGCATATTGATTCTTCTCCTTTACCTCTTATTGGTTTGAATGTATGTGCTTCGAAAGTATTTTTGGATGATTTTGTTTCTAAATATCCACCATTGGAAACACTTGATTCTAACACTATGCAGGTTTGCCAAGAAGAATACATGGAAGTTCCAAAATTCTATGTTCTTTATACACTTCCGGTGTGGACGAGAATAAGTGTGGGGAAATTTCTATCGAGCAATAATTTCACTATTGTTTTCTTGTGCTAATATTTGTATGGAGTTATTGTTTGCAAAGCATTATTATGGGTGGATCCTCAAATTTTCCGATTGTTAGTATATGGGGAATGAATCTTGCAAGAGCTAAGTCGGGCCGTCGACTTTAAAACGAGCGCTTAATGGGAGGCAACCCATCGGTTTTGTATTTCTTATCTTTTGCTTTTTGTTATTTCTTTTTCTTGTTTCTTATCATGTTAAAATTTCCCACCTTGACTTTACTAGGAGGATTCAATTACATTGAGGACAATGTAAGGTTTAAGTGTGGGGGAGTGGTTAAGCATGTATTTAAAAAATTACAAAAAAAAATTAAAAAAAAAATTTGAAAAACAAAAAAAAGTTTTACATAAAAATCCAACTTTTAGAGATTTTAGAGTCACTAGCATACTTCTAGGTATGTTTACATAGAGATTTTGACCGACATAATTGAACTTGGAAATGTTAGAGAATTACATTCGGATTTCTTGCTTGTTTGAGTGTTAAATAATGGATTTAATCATGCCGGTGATGCGAATTTGGTGCAGGGAGAAGTGCATTATTAGAGTTGCTGATCAATCATTAGTGGAGACTACCCGTATTCATATCATGTGAGGCACCGACCAGATTCATATCATGTGAGGCACCGACCAGAAATTTTTCCGTCTACTAAAGAGCTTTCTTTTGAGTGTGTGTCACCGTAAGTAAATTCCGGGTAGAATGGTGAGCTACCCAACCTCCCACCAATAGAAGCACTACTCTTTGATCTCTTGAGTGCTAATTTTGTCAATCATGAGGGTGACGTCCATGGATGAAAGCTTCCTTCTTGTAGTTCGATTTGCGATTAGCACCATTCTCTCTCTCGACAACAACGGATCCATAGAAACACTCTCATCATCAACAAGGAGCGACATCAAAATTTACAAGGAAAGTTGGAAAAGTTTAAGGTTTATAAGCAACGGAATGAGAAAAAGAGCAAATTGCAAATTCAAGTAAAGCAACATACAATGAGCGGATTTTACATATATGTTGAAGACTTACAAAACAATGAGGTAATTTTATATCCAAGTATGAAGACTTATTCATGAAAGCGAAGAAAATTAAAAGGTGAGAATTTTTGAAGTTTATGATTTCAAGACGATACAAGTTGTGAAGAATCAAGCGGTAAAATACTTCTCCCACGGCCATGGTTGTATTTAATTTCTCTTGTTTTGTTTCAAAAAAAAAAAAAAAAAAAAAATTGAAAAAAAAAGAAAAGAAGAAAAGAAGATAAAAAAAAAAGGGAAAAAAAAGAGAAATATTTGTTTTGTTAATAAGCCGTGAGGAAGGAAAATTTATAAGGAAGTTTCAAGCGACAAGGATTTAAGGTAAAGAGTTATAAATTGTTAAGGATTTATGAAATTCGAGGGTTTATCACCAAAAGTTGAAACCGAAGACGAAGACCAAGAAGATCAAGACGAGGAGCGGAAGACGTTTCTATTGGATGCCGTGAGAGTGGTGTTATCATAATTGGCGATCGGATGTGAAGGTGAGTAAGTAATCTCATCCTCAATAATAAATGGTTGATTTCCTTTCGTAGAGATCGTTAGAAAAATGGTTTTTCAAAATATTAAAAGATGTGGATTTTTAAAATATCTCGGAAGTTGTCCTTCCCACCATTCAACGTGTTGCAGGAATTCTCTCTTCATTCCTACCTGCACACATGTGAGAACCATAAAAAGCCGTCTTTTTGAGTGCAATTATCATAAAATCCTTTTTGGTGAGGCAGAAGTCGAGGCGAAATGCTTATTGATCGTTTCTCAAACACGCGTTCTCTCATTATGGTGTGGTTATTTCTCACTCAACATTTAAGAATGAGAATATGTTCTTTAGTATTTCTAACTTCTTATTACTAGCATGCAGAAACTCTATGTCCTCATAGCTCTTTGGATGCTTAGGACGCTTGAACGCTTTGAAGTTGTGAGTTTTTAGTTTGATTTGCTCGAGGACTAGCAAAGTCTAAGTGTGGGGGAATTTGATAGGGTGTAGAATACATCCTATTTACTATCTATTGTTTATGCTTTCTTTGTTATTTTTCTTGTAAATTATGTATTTTACGCTTGTTTTGAGTTTTGTAGCTACTTTGGAGTCACACGGAGGAAAAGGAGAAGAAATCACCATATTTTAGCAAAAGGGTAAAATTGTCATTTCACCAAGGAGGGAATACTATCTGGAGCCCGGTTAATGTTAAGGGACAAGTCTTTTGGAGGAACACTATAGACAAACCAGCAAAGGGTAAGGGGGGCTGTAAACTTGGTTACCCCTTATCAGGGCAGCCCGAGTACCAATATCCAGACACAGCTTTAATACCCCAACCCTAAAATCGAGAAGATATTTTCTTCTCCTCATTCACCTTCTTTCACCTGAATTTATTAATCTATGCATCTACTGCTGAAATTGAGAGAAAGATCGAGAGAACTAAATCGAGAGAAATTCATGGGATCGATTGGCGCTTGTGAGATCGATGTTGGAGAGGAAGGAACTTAGGGTTTCTTTGAAATCAATTGAGATCGAGAACGGGGAATAAAATGGGTTCGATTAGAAACCTCGAGATGAAGAAAATGATGAAGATGGTGGTAATGATTAGAGAAAATCGATGCTCTATTAGGGGATTGTGTTGCTCGAGAATGGTTGTGAATCGAGAAGAAGTAGCCATGACGAGAAGAAACCGAGAGATGGGAGAATTTGTTTGATGTGGAGCTCGAGGAATGATGGCGGAAACTGAGAAGGATAATCGAGAAATGGGGTTTGCTGAATAGATCTGCAATTTTGAGCTTCTGAATGAGTTACGGGATTTGATGTTAGTGTTGATGGGTTGAACACGAAAGCGGGTGATTTGTGAATGAACAAGAATTTGAAGATGATGTTGATTGAATTTAGAGATGGGTTTGTTCGATATTTGAGGATGGTGATGTGAGTATGATGGTGCTGTTGAATTAAGAACAAAATTGAAGATGGGTTATGTGGTTTGAAATTAGAGATGAAGACAGGGGATGATTGAATGGGTAAACTCAATTCAAGTTTGATTGATTGAAAAGAAGATGTTGGTTGCTGGAATTGTGAGATTGATGATGGTGGCTATGCATCTGCAATGGAGAAGAAGAATTTGTGTTGTAGAATTAGGCGAGAGATTGAGGCGTGATCTTTATTTAAAATCGAATACAAATGGGTCTCGTGGTTGGTGGTGGAGTCGCGGTTGCATAGCGAGTTTGTGCAGCTCAAGTGGTGTTGGTAATCGAGAGCTGCCATCGGTTGTGCTACAATGGTGATGTTCGATGGATTTGAGCTCAAGATGAGGAGTTGCGGCCTGAATGGCGTGTAGCAGTGTTGAGCTGTGAACAAGGGTGGCTTGATATGAAGGTGTTGATGAGTGCAATTCAACAGGGAAAATGAAGTAGCTGGGTTGTGAGAAAAATTGCCTAGATGTATGTATAGGAATTGTCACAGGAACTGAAGAAAGAATGGCCTGAATGTGGCCTGGAAATCCCAGAAACAGCCGAGACTCGGCCGGTTTTCTACACCGGCGAGTCAACTCGACGATGCCCGATTCAGACGAGTCAGAGCGACTCAACTCACCCCAGTAAGACCAGTCAGCCGAGTTAGCTAGCTGACTCGGGTCTGATTCAGTGATCCCTTGACCCGCTGACTAACAGTTGACTGACGGTTTGACTTTTTGACCGTTAGTCCTAACGGAGGACTGACGGAATATTTCGTCGAATATTCCCTTGACGGAGAAATTTTCAGGTGGTCGGCGACGACTATTCCTACGTAGGATTAGGCCACAATCCCGATTTTCCGGCGAGCAAAAATTCCAGAATTTTCTATGGACTCCTCTCATGGGTGTGAAGACTTGGACTAGGAATTGGATGGAGAATTTGGCTCAAATTTGGAAAGAGAAGATGAAGAGTTGAGAAAGACTTGAATTTGGAAGTTGAATTGCTAAAGGAAAAGGATTCTAATCCTTGGAAGAGTTGGAGAATATTGAAGCCTATAAATAAAGAAGTTTTCTACATCTTTTACACACATCTCTACACACAATTCTTTTCTTTTCTTATTCTTTATGTGAACTCTTTAGCATGAGTAGCTAATTTTATTATTGATTGAGGATGAATTCCTAGTTCTTAATATATGTTTTGAGTTTTGTTTTCAATTCTATCTTGAAGTTTTTCACATGATTATCGTTTTGTTTTTACTAATAGGAATGATCTTAAAGACATTCATGATTGATTGATTGATTGTTTGGGTGGCCAACTAAATTGATTTGTTAATTTGATCTAAAGCTAGTGAAAGTTAGGAGAAGTTAGGAGATAAGTAATCGTTTCTTGACTTTTTACATAAGTAGCAAACACGAGACCTTCTGAGGGATTCCGTGGAGCAATTGTGTGTGAAAACAACGTTAGCAAGTAGACCTTGATCTAAGAGTCCAACTACTAATATTGACCTAATAAGTTCATAAATCTTAATGCGTTTATTTAAATTACATCTAGAGTGATCTACTACTAGGTGGTTTGGTAAATAGAATCCGGTAGTCGAGAACTTCCGTATCCGGTGATACAAGGGATTTAGGGGTTTAGCACTGATCTAGCTGCTTTACCTACGGTTGGTGATAATTTGTGACTAATAACAAGTAGAAAAGAACATAACTTGATTCATTGTTTCGCAACGAAGAAGGATTCCTTGGTCTTGTCTCTCTTATTGCTTTCAACTTTATCTTTTAATTGCTTTGTTTATTTTCTTTTGCTTTCTACACCCCCCTTTCGTGACAATTTTTACAACTAGAATCTCTTGCTCCTCGTGGGAACGAACTTGACTTCCATTATATTATTTTTAATTGAGTGGAAATATTGATTAATTTGATTGCACCTACGACACGCATCAACGATTCATCTCTCGGTCGTCTGACAAGTGCAATGATTTCTTCGGGACATTAAGGAAAGGAGAGAAGTTTAAATGGACTGAGGAGTGTGAAGAAGCATTTTAGAAAATTAAGCAACATCTCGCGAGTCTTCCGGTGTTACAAAGACCCTAGACCGAGGACATACTAACACTATATCTTGGGGCAACCAGTCATGCCATTATTGCCGTACTAGTCAAGAACGTGGGAGGGGAGGAAAAGCCGGTGTATTTCATAAGCAAAACCATGAATCCACCAGAAAGGAACTACACCAGGATCGAGCAACTAATATTAGCATTGGTGTTCGCAAATAGAAGCTTCGGACGTATTTCCAAACTCACAAGATTCGGGTGCTCACAAAGTCCTCCATAGAATCGTACTCGACAATGCAGCCGGAGTCGGGACGGATCTCTAAGTGGAGTGCACAAATAAAGCGATTCGACATTTTTTACGAAATGAGAACAAAGAAGAAAGCACAGCGGTGGCCGACTTTACGCGAGACTTCCCTCTCGGCGATGAAGATGAAGTAGAAGACATCCGGAATGGAGGAAGACCGAGAGGACCCGTCTGACCTACTCGAGACATGCAACCCGACACGATGGGAGGTTTTCGTGGATGGGTCATCCAATAAAGAAGGATCGTGTCTAGGATTGGTCTTCACGACGCCAAAGGGAAAAAAGATGGTCCACTCCTTTAGGCTTGAATTTAAAGCGACTAACAATGTCACGGAATACGAAGCGGTAATACATGCTTTGCGTTTGATAGTGGAGATGGGAATCCAAGAGGTACGGCTTACAAGCGACTCTCGCCTAGTCGTCCAGACAAATCAATGGGCAAGACACCATACATGACCCCTTACTACAGAAATATTGGGAGCTCGCCCAATTCTAAATCGGCCAGATACCGAGCATCAAATTTCGACATATCTGTAGGAAGGACAATCGCCACTCGGACGCCCTAGCATATATTGCTTCCATGTTGACAGAGGCAAGCGTCGAATGTATCAGAGTTATGAGAGTCTTAATGCCCTCCGCACTGAGACCGTGAACATCGCCCGCGCATGTCGCAAACAACCACTGCGATCGAAGATCGGGCCGATGATTGGAGGAAACCGATTCACGAATATCTCGAAACAGGAAAGTTGCCCAAAGGGCGACCTGAGATCAACAAAATCAAAAGCAAAGCAGCTGCGTACGAGCTTCGAGACGGCACTCTATACAGAAAGTCATACCTAAGACCATTACTAAGGTGCCTGAGTAAAGAAGAAGGGCATATGATCCTCAACGATTGCACTATGGGGCGCGGGAAACCACAGCTCGGCCGTAGCCTAGCAAGAAAGACGAGCTAAAACCATGGGATATTTCGGCCGTACATGAACGAGGACGCGAGGCATATGGCCCTCATCTGCGACGAATGCCAAAAATTTGGAAAGAAGATACATGCACCTGATAGTAACATTAAACTCGTTATCGCCCCCGGCCTTCGCTAAATGGGGGATCGATATCGTGGGACCATTGCATGTCGGATCGGGGCAGAGAAAGTACCTAATTGTAGCCACCGACTACTTCACTAAATGGGTAGAGGCCGCTCCATTGAAACACATACGGGATAAAGATGTTTTCCGATTCATCTGGGAACACATCATATGTCGCTTTGGAGTACCAAAGAAGAATCGTCTCTGACAATGGGAAACAACTACAGGGCAAGAACATCGACTTTCTATTCAACACCTACAATATTCGAAAGAGAAAGTCTACACCCCTGTACCCCCAAAGCAATGGACAGGCCGAGATCACAAACAAGACTATCGTCGATAACCTGAAGAAGAAGCTTGACGGGGAATATGGAGAATGGTGCGAAGAACTTTATAACGTTTTGTGGGCATATAGGACAACTCGCAGAGAGGCAACCGGATTATCGCCTTTCATGTTAACATATGGGACCGAAGCCATCCTTCCCACATAAGCAATGATGCCTACAACAAGAACCGAAGCATGGAGACGAAACATCTCAGCAGATCTTATCCTGGCTAAACTAGACGATCTAGAAGAAACAAGAGAGATGGCCCTACAGAAAATGGAAAATTACCAACGAAGAATCCAGCGAGAGTACAACAAACGGGTTCGACCTGCAGAATTTTAACCAGGGCAGTTGGTACTAAAGCATTTACCCAGTTATGAACGTGATAAAAAAGGCGAAAAGTTAGCAGCACGATGGGGAGGACCCTACACCATTGTTGAGAAGGTCGGTGAAGGGGCATACAAGATACTAAAACCGGGACGGAACACCCGAGCCACGGCCGTGGGAATGCTACGCGACTAAAACTATATCACCCATGAAAGCAGGTATGATATATTGTCATTTATTTCCGTGAAATGCCACGTGGGGTTGGAAATATGACAAGTGCGTCTAAATGGTCGTTTCGAACCCGGGGCGATGGCATTGTGCAAGTGCCGGGGAGACTTACACTAAGACGGACTATTCGAACTCGGGGAGACGGCAGTGCGCAAGTGCCGAGGTAGTCCTAGGGCCCTGGCGGTTGGAAACCAGTGGCCGATTGTCGGGGCATGAGTACTCGACAATCGAGCAGTCAACATTGCTCCCCTCGCAAGTGTCCGAAATCACTTGCCCAAGAAAGTTAATCGATAACTTCTTGGGATATCGATCCCCTAGAAATTAGGAAGGACCAACTACCCTACCACTAGATCTCGAAAGACGGTGATGAGATACCTCAATCGGGACATGGCATTGGGCCCGATGACCCTCCCTGTTGAGTGTGTTCGACAGAAACGACATTTATGATTAACCAATCTACTCATGTTTATGCGAGGCATATATAACTTAGTCGCAAAAATAAACCATACATTGTCGGCGTAACATAAGTAAGAATAGTAACATGCATAATAAGTGTCGGATAGCAAGAAAAACAACCAACCGGCGACGCAAACACCCCATTAAAAAGTGTACGAGAAATTGAAGGCGTTCGAACGGAGTTACAACCCATGGCAAAGGGTAAGACAATGACGCAGCGCTACAAAAGACAAGCTTACTCTTTAGAAGGAACCGGCCCTGGAATCGCCCTCTTAGCAAAGGCATCGGCTCGTTTCTTATCAAGCACCGCCTTTACACCGGCTTTGACCTTCGCAACAAGCTCATCGTTAAACTTCGCCTTTTCAGCAGTGAGATCCTGTGTCAGTTGCATAGATGTCGCTTCGGCAGTGGCTACCCGCTCGAGTAGTTGAGACTCCTTCCCCTTCAATCGGGCATTCTCCTCTTCCAACGATGCCACCTTCCTCTGGCTTTCGGCTGCCAAAACAACAAGAGCAAATCGGTTACATAATAACTTGACACTAAGACAACAACAAGGAAAACACATTACAAGGCGCACCACCTTCCCAATAAAGGGGTAACTACTCTAATGGTCTCTTGAGACTCGGACAAGCTACACTCGAGAGAAGACATCTTGGAAGAAAGTTCTAGATATCGTTGTTCGTTAAACTCATTAGAGGGGCAGTAATTCTTATGATCACTCCATTCGGCCCTCTGCCGGGAATGGGCAATCTGCAAACCTGATAATTGAGCGCGAACCCACTCCAACTCCTCAGAAACCTTCTTGGACTCCCGAGCTTCTCAAAGGGATTCTTGGCTACACCTCTCGGCGGCATTCTTCTCCCCCAAGATCCGAAGGCGATCTGCGTGCAAGTCTCGAACTTGAAGCCTCAGCGGACCACATTGACTTTCTAAGTTATCGGTACAAAGGTGTTTTATCGGCGGCAATACCTTGGAACCGAGCTAAGCTCGCCCTAAGATTATCGATTTCCTCGGGGACATACTCAAAAGTCTCATAACGATGCGGTGGTCTGCAGGACCTCAATCTCGGTCTCAGACGATCGATTTTATCATCTTTGTTGACAATCCTTTGTTGTAAATTCGACACGTGATCCCGTTCTATATTAATTTCTCTCTTCAACAAATGATACCTCGTAGTAGCATCGGCCTCCGCACTAGAAGTTTCGGCTAGGAAGATAGTACTAAACTCAGGATATTGGCACTACAGAATCAATCATAAACACGTGAGAGCTAAATAATTACTTTGGGTCTCGGCTAGTCGTTTTTCCATCCCCCGGCATCGCTCGCGCTCTTGCTGTAATAAGAGATGGAGATTCTCTCTCTCAAGCAACCTCCCTACGTTGAAAGGGTTTGCGTTTAGCAACGAGCGGTTGACATCCTACAAACACAAATAGCATTAGCACTGACCCTACAACTTGAATGCATGACCTGATCAACGCAACTCACCAGCAGGTCAAAAGTACTCTTCAGGCCGGCATCATACAACGAGACCGTATTGATCTTCTCTTCATCCGACAGCGAGGCAAAATCAGGAGAAATAAGATCTCCAAGGGAATTACACATAGGGCCTGAGACGGTAAAGGAGGTGTTGCTCCCTGAATTAGGAACCACAGGAGAAAGGGGCTCTAGAAACTCGCCCCCAGAAGCAGTGTTCTCTACTTCCCGAGTACCCGCGTCATCCCCACAACACTTATCCGATTGCTTCGGCTCCTCTTCATCACCATTGGCTTCGTCCTCCCCATCAAAAAGATCATCATCATCATCACCATCAGACTCAAGATACACAACACCATCGGCAAGAACAACCCCTCTACCGGTGACTGAAGGGCACGATTTTTCAGGACGCGTAAATCGCCCTTAGTCTCCTTGCCCTTACCACTAGGCTTCCCACCTACAAGGGTAGACGAAACATCAGAAGTTTTCTGAGGCGACTTCCTCATGAAATGCGATAAAGGCAGCCGATCCTCAAGATCCTCACCATCCCTCGCCGAAGCACCTCCAACATCATCGACCCTCAGCTTCTGCGCATGAGCCAATGTCAGAATCATTCAAGACAAAAAATAGGGGCAAGTACATGTACTACAAAGAAGGAGTAATATATTTGTTACCTTCCCTGTTTCCTCCTTGGCCCCTACACCAGAACCCATATCCCTTTTGCGAAGAATGAGGGAATCAGAAGGAACGCTCTGGAAATTGGACTGAAAACACACAGAAATTGAAACATCGCCCTATCAGTTACCCGAGCCGATCAAATAAATCTAAAGCCAAGAAACATACTTACTCGATCAACATTGACCACCCAGAAGGGATAAGGCTCGGACGGAGGAGGAAAATTACCGCTCAGAAGGGGACCAAAGATAACCAGAGGAACTCGGTCCCAAGCCGCATCACTAGTGTGACGGGCATGTCTGTTGGAACTCTTCCCCTCGGGATCCTCGTCCAACAAAAGCTTCTTGACACCCTCAGGAAGAGTTTTATGACGATGTGGGCTAGCAGCAAAACCAGCAAGGTCACCATTGGTAGCAGTCCCACTTCGATAGTTATCAGCAAAACTGGCAGGAGTATAGTCACTCGCCTGGGAAGGATCGTAGGTGGACCAGGTGGTAGGAGTACACTCGCCTCGACTGCGCCTCTCCCACTCGGATAAAATACGAAAGGTATTGCCATTCCACTGAGCCAAGGCACGGGAAGGGCGAATCTTAGAAAGAGCCTCGTACCAAAATGAACGGCTGGGATCGTACAAAGGAAAACGCAGCCCGAGCTCTAGCTGACCCTCGGTGACAATGGTCGCCTCGGCCGAACGTGGAAACTTTAGAACATCATCCTTCTTTAAAACGCCTTTTGGCCCGACAAGATCCTGACGTCATAGCCATGAAGATCGAATTCATCTTTCAGTTGTCGGATTTAATTGTTCATCCGACAAGTCTCTCGCAGTTCTCTTGTCACCCTACATGAAAACGAAGAAGGATTATTAGAAAAGATAGAATCCGAGCACGATAATCATGCCTAGAGGGGCTCTCCATAACAAACAGAGAATCAAGCGGTATAACCGTCTTCATCGAGAAAACACATAGCTCACGCACCTTTTTCCACCATGGAAGGGGTTGAAGACGCCATGAAAGGCGGTAGATAGGAGGAGTAAAAGTACTACCGGAATCGGAAATTACAATGACAATGGAGACCGAGAAGACTCGGGACAGAGAAGGAAGAGGGAAGTAAACCTATGGAGAAGATAACTAATGGCGAGGAAAGAAGCAAAAGGAGAATGAGAGAGAGGAGAAAAAATGGCTAAGGAAAAGTAAAGAGAGAATGAGGTTTAAGGATCGACTTATAAACCTCACCTGTGGTAACCAACGAGGAAGGTAAACAGGTTCTGACAAATGAAGAAAGTGGGGAATGACATGGCGCGAGTAACCCCGCATGGCGAGGACGTGGGAAGGCGAGGCGGTTTCTTCCCCACGTGTTGATCACACGAGTGGAAGAATGGGCATAAATGTAGGTGCAAATAATCCACGAGCTAGGTGGAACCATCACGGCCAAGGGCGCACCAAGAGAAACAAGTACCGAAAAGCTTGAATCACCTCATCGGGCCAGGCGCGAGGAAAGAGGAACGGAGACAGCTCGAGAAGTCGACATAAAGGAGAAAAGCTTTGATGTGATGCTCATCGAGTTCGAGGACAATTAATGCACCGACGGGTTAGTGAAGAGATAAAGAAGCTCGGTAAAGCGAGACTCGGCCAAGAATCAAGGGCGACACCGATCACCTCCACCAAACGAACGACATCGGGTGATGACACCACTCGGCTAGATGATTCGGCTCGAGGAAAATGAGAGATCGACCGAAGCACCAGCAAGTCGCCCGAGAAGAACATCCAGGAAGCTATACCAGGCTCAACACTGTAATATCGATGTATCACCACCTGCAGCTATAAATAGAGATCGTGTAGGAAGGTAGAGGACAGGTTTTTTAGGAGAGAAAAGAAGTGAGAGAGCAGTGATGAGTGTTTTGTGAGCATTGTTTTGTATATTGGATCCTTGTAATCTTGTGTGAAGTAATAAGATCATCCCTTAACCCCCGTGGACGTAGGTAATCATGCCGAACCACGTACATCTTGTGTTCTTCTATGTCTTTGCTTATTTACTTCTTAGCATACATCTTTTGGATGTAGTAGTAGGATTTTCTACATCTACACTAATAATATAAATAAATAAATAAATAAATAAGGTTCTAATTGAAGATCAAAGTAGGATAGATTATTGGAGATAAATGTGAAAATTATATAGCATCTCTTCTCTCCCTATTTCTAATTAAATGTGAGATGGCAGTACCAAACTCCATGCATATGCTTCAAAAAAAAATCTCCATCCGACTAATGTTTACCACTTCTGTGAATGAATATACCCTAAGTTGGTACTGTACCAACAAAATTACAAACCAAATAGAGTTCCCAAATCCATTAGTCATGTACAAATGCGCCCCAAAAATGAAAGACTCGGGAACATGCATTAAAAATGAAAAGGTACCCAATTAAAAATGAGGGAACAATTATTATTACGATATAGATCAACCACCCCATCCAAGCAAGAAATGAGAAATGGATGCACAACTTCTTCCCTGAATGCTCTAAAAATCAGTATTCTTATATGCATATAAATTGTGAGTGAAAAAAGCAGTCATCAAGATCAAGGAAATCAGTGCTAGAACAATGAAAACAGATTAATCGAATTTTCTCTAATTTTCTTGTTGTTGTAGAAAACCATAATCCAAAATCAGTAATACACTTGTACACCCCACTCCTGAAAAGAGTAAACACAACGATCAAGTAAAACTCATTAACAAACAGAACAGCCGTCTACAGTTGATATATTGGGCAGAGTACATTAGAGTTGTACCTGTTGTGGGTGAATCAAATCTCAGTCCTCTCCATTACTGGTGAATCAAATCTCAGTCCTCTCCATTAATAAGCTGAAGCTTCAATTAATTTCAATAAAAATATGGATTTGTTATAAATAGATTAAATACTTGATTTCAGTATTCTCTTCATTTAAAGAAAGAACTGTTGGAAGAAAAGTTATCATACCTGTTGGAGATGTCAACATTGACAGACCTGGGAGTTTCATACTTCTCACCTGGTCAAAGCTTGTTGTAATGGTGCGCTGTTACTATACAATTGTCTCCTGAATACTAAAGTTTTACTAAAAGTTTTAGTTAGTCGCTAATAGAAATGATAGAAAAAGAAGATATATGTAGAGCATAATGCACTTTACATAAAAAAAGAAAATCATGGATCTACTCACATCAGAGGACAACCCTGCAAGATAGATAGCAAGCACTTCAAGTAAATTGACAATGTTTATCTCAGAAGGTTCATTGATGTCCATTCTGAATCTAACAATGTACCTCCCAGTTTGTGCAGATAGGTACCAAGCGCTTCAAGCTACTATGTTGAGATGCATACACACCTCATAAGTCAATATAACCTATGAGAAAGCTTGATCTCCAACCTTCTCTTTCCTTCGATGTTTACGGTTCCAGAAAAATTGGAGCCCTACACACAACAGACCATGCGCATGTTGGAATGACAAAAGCAATAAATTGAAAAGCCGATTCAGAAACTGCAAAACCAAAGTAAACATTTGACGTATAAAATCAATCTAAGTTAACTATGCATAGAATCCATGATCCTAACTTGTAAACAGCTGCAAACTTGAAGATAGTTTGATTTCCCCAATCCTAAAATTGGGTTTACCTTAATCCTAGAATTAAGGTATAACTCAAAATGCAGAAAACGGAAAATAGATTACAAATTAAATTACAAATTATAAGGAAAGAAAGAAAGAAGAATAACAAAGGAAAATCAAAATCAGATCTCAATGGCTCGCATGTGTACTTTGGGAGTTACCTGCTAAAATACAAAGAATAAATCATGTCACCACCAGACTTTGAGTGTTACTACTAAACAGGTTCAAATGCTCTCTATATATACCTGCCAAAGTACACATGCATAAAAATAATACTCCTCCTCCGAGATACTTTCACTTTTTCAAGAGATTTTTACTAAAATGAAAAAGGAAAGATTACTTTTCCAAAACAGAGGAGTATAATAAAAAATAATTAAAACCGAAAATATGATGAAAGAAGAAGAAACCGATCAATGGAGAATAGGGTTAGGGTTTACCAAAAGATAACATGATTTTTTTGTTTATCATCCGTTGACCCAAATCTCTAAACAGTATGAACAACCTCATTTTTATCTAGTAGCTCTATGTATTATCACCTGTTATAAGAAAAAGAAATCAACTGAGAGAACATAGAAGAAAGAATGAAAAACATGGAGAAGAGAAAGGATTTTTATTTTTTTTTAAGAAGAAAACCATTACAATAACCTTCTCTGTTGGAGACGCGGTTTTTCTTTAGGATTTTTTTTTACGGATTGATGGTTTATGCATAAAGCCGTAACAAAAACCCTAATCAAAATTTAGCCTAGAATGTTTCGCTGCATCAATCCAAACCTAATGCATATATCATAACCATTACAATAAGTAGAAAATCATAATCAGAACTATGCAGATATGCACAATTATAATGAAAGTTACTTCAATGTAACTCAGGAAGATGATTGCAAACATGTTAAAGCATAGTTTTTTTAGACAAAAAACAAAAAGTTAGTTTTTCCTCAAGGGTCAACCAAGTTTTTCCTTAAGGGTCACATTCTTCCCCAGGTTAGCAACATAATTATGGTAAACCACTGAGAATCTAAGTTATCTCCTCTACAGTTATTACCCTCTCTCGCAGATATTCGAAATTACTAATTATTCCCGTAAATTTCAATGAAATTGTATCATTAAACCAATTATGCTATCGATTTCCATTGGAGCACAAAATAGAGCATTACCTATTCTTGTTAGCTTTCTCCAATTTCTTCTCTCCTTTGTTCTTTTGGTGCACAACATACAACGCATTAGGGCGTGCATGATGAACTCTCCTAAAGGAATATCCGCAAGCTCATGTTCAAGGCTTGTAGAATCTCTTTCAGATATTATTCCTGTAACACACAAAAAAAAAAAAAAAGTAATTAAAATAATGGGAATGTTATTTATGCCCCTACTATCCATGGGTCTATCACAAATACCCTTATGAGTCCTTATAAATACCCCTAATGGCATAATTGAAATTATGAATAGAAAAATAATTTACATAATCCCATTTTTAACCTTTACATCTTATACTACTGACTTCTTTCTTCATTTCTCACTCGAGAAAACTAATGGAACTCTCACCATCTCCATCTCCGTCGCCACTACCATCTCCATCTCCGTCACCACCACAAAATGCCCAACACCACCATCGATCTAATATTTACCATAGAACATTTTATTTTTATTCTTTGTTTCCTCCTCTCCAAAAAGACAATTACCACCACCACCATCTTCATCGTTGCCGTCGTCGCAACACCTCCTCCACGACATCACCATCTCTACTTCCGCCAAAATTCCGAGAATCATCTTTACTCGAATATCTCCATAATCGATCTCATAAAGTAAGGTTTTAGATTCGGAGATATAAAGTTCGAGATTTCGGTTTTGAGATAATTTTTGAATTCGAAGATTTGCGTGTTTGAACCATTGAAACTTAGTTATGATTTAGTTATTCTTCCTCTACGATTTCAAACCAGATTTAGAGATTATTTTTTTGGTTTTCAATTTGATAATTTGAATCGAGATTCGATTTCGTGTGGATTTGAGTTGAAGATTCGATTCAGTGAATTTTATTATTGAATTGATAGGGTCAATAACAATGGTGGGTTAATGTTTTGGTGGTGTAATGGTGGTGGATGGTGGTGTTGGTGTTGTTGCAGCGTTGGTGGTGGAAGTTTAAACAATGGTGTTTTGGTGAATGTTAAATAGAGAAGATGAAATTGAAGAACTAAATCTAGGGTTTCTGGGTTGAAGCTTGTTTGGTGGTTGAAATGGTTTATGTAGTGGTTGTATGTGAGATTGCAGGTGGTATGAAGAGTTGCTTGTGTTTTGTGGGTAGTTGTTGGTAGTCTTGTAATTGGAGTCCAGTGACAGCGGCTGTGGCGGTGGTTAGTGAAGATGAAGGTGATGTTGATGCTAATGTGTTGTCTTGAATCTGTTTTTGATTACATACAGAGTTCAAGGGCGTTGATCGATTCCAGAGATGAGAAGGAGATTTGGGACTGATGATTCAGAGAGATATGGTGGATTTTGTGGGTTTTGTTGATTGCAAAGCTAGAGATTTTCAAGTTTGAATTGCAAGTATAACTCAGTAAGAACAAGGAATGAGTGTATGCCTCGGTTTGGTTGTTATAGAATGAACTGAATATGAGGTTTGCAAAAAGTGATGATGGTACTGTAAGACAGATATGAAGCTGCAATGAAATGAAACTGGTTTTGGTGATGGGTTAAATATGTTGTTGTTGATATTCATTGAAGTGGGAATCTGAGATAGTTCTGAAGCTAAGGAGAAATGAAGAAAGGATGGATGTTGTGTTAGCTATGGATGTTGTGTTGGCTCAATAATGGTTATATGAATATCTAAGTTTCAAATACAAATTGCAGGTGTTAGCAGGTTGATGGTTATGAGATACTGAATGCAATGAGATAGATGTATGCAAGGAAATAATATTGCAGGTGCAATGAAAAGCTGTAGTTTGTGTGTGGCGTAGAGATACAACCTGTTTGAAATGGAGTAGATCAATGCTAGGAAAATGAAATGGGGACATGTTGGTTTGATCTTTGAGAGGTCAAGTTGTTGGTATATGCGCGGGATGTTCGTGAAGAGATGTTGTTAATCGAAGTGAAGGGATTGTGGTTGTCTTTTTGCTTTTTTTCTTGTGTGCGTCCAACTTGGTATATGTCATTGGTGTTGTTGGAATTGGTAGTTAGCCGCTTGAGTGATCACAATCTGCTCCGTCGGGAAGGTAAAGTAATTGCAACCTGGACAACCTCATCAAGTTACTTCCAACTATGGAAACAACTTGACAAGTTGCTTCCACTATTGGAGACAACTTGATCTAGTTGCTTCCTTTTTCTGGAGACAACTTGAGAAATTTGCTCTCACTTTTGGAGGCAACTTCACTAGTTGATTCCATATTGGAGGCAACTTGAGCTAGTTGATTCTAGTTCTGAGAAAACTTGGTTATGTTTTTGGGTCCATTCATTCATCGAAAATTATCTTATACCTATATCTTAGAGTAGTTGTGACGAATTTGTGGTGCAAATGGTAACATAGGGTTGTGTTGAGTTGTTGATGATGGTTGTGCTGCTGATACTCGTGCTTTAAAGTCAAGAGGGTAGATGAATGCTTAGGAAGTTGAGAAGGAACTCAATATGTATCCAGGCATTGAAAGCAGAACAAGAAGTTATTACTGCTTGTGTGTTACTGATGGTGTTTGAGTAGGGTCATGGAAGTGACTGCAGCTATCGGCTCATGTTGCAAGTGTGCATAGACGGTTGTGGTCATGAAGCTATTGCAGTAGCAGAGATGGAGGATGTTGTGTTGTATGGTGGTGGTTTGAATTGTTGGTTGAACACCGATGGTGTTGCGAACTTTGTGGTGCAATGGTAGCACTGTTGACTATATGTCGAAGATGTGTGTTTGACTCACACTAGGTTCACTTATTTGTGTATAATTTTTTTTTTGAGACAACTTGTGCTAGTTGCTTCCATATGTGGAGACAACTTGAGCTAGTTGCCTCCATTATTGAAGACAACTTGACAAGTTGCCTCCAGTTTGGAGAGACAACTTTCAACCAAGTTGCCTCTAGATGATGGTGGTGGAATTGGTGGTTCTTTGGTGGTGATTGGTGGTGGTTGGTGGCGGTGGTGGGTAGTGGGGTGGTTGTCGGTGGTGGTACGGTGCGCCGGGTTGTCGGTGGTGGTGGGTAGCGGTGGTGGTTGGCGGCGGTGGTGGAGGAAAATGGCGGTGTTGGTTGGCGGTGGTGGTGGTTGGTGGTGGCGGTGGTGGACATTGGTGGTGGTTGGCGGCGGTGGTAGTCGTTGGTGGTGGTGGGCGACGGAGGTGTTGGACAGTGGTGGTGGTTGGCGGCGGTGGTGGTGGTGGTCATCGGTGGTGGTGGTTATGGTGGTGGTTGGTGGTTGGTGGTGGTGGTTGTTGGCGGTGGTGGGCCAGTGGTGGTGGTTCTTATTTTGTTGGTTTTTTTTTTTTTTGAATAGTTGTTAGTGGTAATGGTTTTTTGTATATACATTACACAAAAAAGAGGGTATTTAGTAATGTATTATGCTTAGGGGTATTTGTAAAGTTCAAAAGGGTATATTTGCAATGGTCTCATAGTAGGGGTATATAGATAATGTTCCCATTAAAATAAGAGTAAAATCAGTAAGTTGAATACAAAAATCACCTGAATTGTGAGATCTTTTCTTGAATGGCTATATTAGGGTTTCTCCGTAGAATTTTGTTAAAGGGAGAGCAAAATGTGATCCGAGGAGTGCAAAAATCGTTGTCAACCCGTTAACTAGGACTAACTCGGTGTATTTTTCCGACTCGGGACCGAAGTGCCCTTATATACCACATGTACTCCACATGTTCAAATAAAATATAGAAGTTTTTTCTCTTTTTGGGGATACTTGTGAACCCCATAGAAAAGATGAATTTTGAGAATCAAGTAATGAATCGAGTCATCAGACAAGGCAAGTGAAATTTAATTTGATTTACATTGATTAAATATAACGAATAAATCAGGACAATAATCAAAAAAAAAAAAAATCAAAATTCAAAATTGATGAAACCATATCAAATCAACCTAGAGATAGAATGAATCATTTAAGAACTATATACTGTATAGGAATAGTTGCACAAGTGATTGTGTCTATTGTGATGAGAACAAGTGTTTATAGGTGAAAATCGTTTCGCCGATTTTGCAAATTCAGTAGGTGACAGAAACCGGGTTTAAACCTAAACAAATGTGCTGCACGTGAGCACTTCTAGATTCGAGATCAATCTCACAGAGCAAGTCCGGCCTAAACCAAGAAATGGTCGTTCCCGGACTTGCTTGGTCACAAAGTGGAGGAGAAGGGTTGATTTGGGGAGGGAAGCAAAGAAAGGTGTTGAGACCGGAATAAGTCCAGGAGAGTAGTGTCTCGACTTGTAAAAGTGAAAGCTTAGGAAGCTTGCAAGAGATGAAAGCTTTTGGAGAGCTTGCAAAGTTGCCTTTTTCGAGAGTGTTGTATTTTCTCTGACCGAGACTTGTTATCCGGTGGAAATAGAGTAAGACCTATTTATACAAAAGTCGAGATTGGAAACGCACTCGGCCTCATGAAGGAAGAGAGTAAAGGGTGAAATAATGGGAGGAGGTGGTAACCTCATGGTGTTTATGGGTGAAAACGTTTTCACCATTATTTCCTCATTTATTTGACCGCTTTATTCCTTTTCACGCTTTCTTAATGTGAGCGTAGTGTACTGTTGTAAGCTGTGACCGCCAAACCAAAACCCCGAAAGCATCCCCAGTTTGTGTTGATATCTCAGTGTTGGTTGCACCTTGAGTGCAAGTGGCGCCTGCTAGTGGCGCGTGTGGCATGTGCCATTGGCATGTGCGGAATGCCTTTGTTGGGTTGCACCTTGAGTGCAAGTGGCAATGCAGGCTACTGGTGGCGTGTGTGGCATGTGCCAATGGCATGTGCGGAATGCCTTGGTGGTAGGTTGCACGTTGAGTGTAAGTGGCAATGCCTGCTAGTGACGTGTGTGGAATGCCTTGGTGGTAGGTTGCACGGTTTGCAAGTTAGGCTACCAGCGTGTGTGTTTGGCATGTGTCAATGGCACGCGTGGCCATGTTGAATCATGGCCCGTGTTTAGAAAAGCTACCGCGAGCGTGTTGGCATGTGCCAATGGCATGCTCGGCCATTAGGGACACGTACCCTGTAAGAAAAGCTACCAATGGCGTGTTGGCATGTGCCAATGGCATCGTGGCCAATTTTGAGTCGCGCCTAGAAAAAGCTACCGGCAAAGCGTGTTGGCATGTGCCAATGGCATGCGTGGCCAATTTGGATCGCGTACAGTAGGAAAAGCTACCAGTGAGCGTGTTGGCATGTGCCAATGGCATGTGTGGCCAATTTGGGTCGCGCCACAGTAGGAAAAGCTACACAGCGTGTTGGCATGTGCCAATGGCATGCGTGGCCAATTTGGTCACGCCTTAGTAGAAAAAAGCTACCAGCGGCGTGTTGGCATGTGCCAATGGCATGCGTGGCCAATTTTGGTCGCACCTCGGTAGAAAAAGCCACCCAATGAAAGCGTGTTGGCATGCCAATGGCATGCGTGGCCAATTTAGGTCGCGCCTTGGTAGAAAAAAGCTACCAGCGAGCGTGTTGGCATGTGCCAATGGCATGCGTGGCCAATTTGGGTCGCGCCCAGTAGGAAAAAGCTACCAAATGGCGTGTTAGCATGTGCCAATGGCATGCGTGGCCAATTTGGGTCGCGCCTTGGTAGAGAAAGCTACCAGCGAGCGTGTTGGCATGTGCCAATGGCATGCTCGGCCAATTTGGTGCGCGCCTTGGTAGAAAAAGCTACCAGCGGCGCCCAGCATGTGCCAATGGCATGCTCGGCCAATTTGGGTCTACTGTGGTAGAAAAAGCTACCGGTAGGCGTTTTGGCATGTGCCGATGGCATGCGTGGCCAATTTGGGTCGCGCCTTGGTAGAAAAAGCTACCGTGAGCATGTTGGCATGTGCCAATGGCATGCGTGGCCAATTTGGCCTAGGTTGCATGGTTTGCAATCCTAGAGTGCGGGCGCTACTTTGGCATGGCGGCTAGGAGCCAAGGTAAGGGTGTTTGGCTTGGCGTGGCGTGACCCGGCGTGTGAGGCCAAGGCGAGTGTGTTTGGCATGGCGCTTCTAGCTTCCCGGGCTAAGTGTGGCTGCATGATTTGACATTGCATGGAGGTGCGGCTAGCATCGTTGGCATGCTTGGTAGCGTTTGGTATGGCTGGCATGATTTGCCATTGGCACAGAGGTGCGGCTAGCTTGGGTAGTGTGGTGGCATGATTTTCGTTGGCACGGAAGTCGGCTAGCATGGTTGGCATGCTTGGCCTTTGATTTGGTATGGCTGGCATGATTTGCCATTGGCATGAGGTCCCGGCTAGCATGGTTGGCATGCTTGGCCCAGCGTTTGGTATGAGCTGGCATGTTTGCCATTGGCATAGAGGTGCGGCTAAGCGGAAGCTAGTGTGGCTGGCATGATTTGCCATTGGCACGGAGGTGCGGCTAGCATGGTTGGTAATGCTTGGCGCGGCGTTTAGTATGGATGGCATGATTTGCCATTGTACGGAAAAAATTAGGGTTTGTTCGGTGTAACCCTAATTTGAAAAAATACCTATTAATTGTGACTACAGGCATTAAATGTCCTAATAAATGTGTCACCGAGGCATTAGGTTATTGGTTTTGATTTTACCCTTTGTTTAAAAACCACCATCAACATTAAGTCCCCGCTAGCTCGGAGCAGAGCTTTGTTGCGGGTAAGCATAAGATGACAAATTATCACTTGTGACAAATCGTAAAGAGAATCGAGGAGGCTTGTTAGGCCTTTTTATAAATAGGATTTAATCCTTGCCTGCGAAGCAAGCAACCTGAAATGGCACAATTAGGAAGAAGCGTCAGAGAGACAGAAGTCAGGCATTGAGAAGTTGTTTACGGGATTGGGAACCGAGGCCGCTAGGCCCAGCGGACCGAAGCAAAAATGGAAGAGGTCGATAAATTGCTAGTTGTCACATTGAGTTGGGAAACTGAAAGCTAGTGGGCGACCAGGCTAAGGTGGGGAAGCCGACTGGCATAAATTTGGCGTGACTTAGGCGAGCGTTGGGAAGTTGGGGGTAAGCCCTTGGCCTTAGGCTTAGATTCCTTATGTGCACGATTTTGGTATTAGAATTCCTTCCCTGCTGATCTCCACGCCCATATATATATAAAATCCCTTTCTCTCATCTTTGTTCTTCCATCTTTTCATACTAGCCATTGAGTCATAAAAAACTAGGTTTCGAGTATGTCTTAAGTCTTTATTACTTACTCATGGGTGCAAACCCTAAGAGTGACGTTTTCTTTATAATCCTTGCAATGATATTGCATATAATTTCTTGTCATTGCCTCTTGTAGAAAATATTGTATGCACCCA
>JAJJWW010003703.1:0-15955 GCA_023531295.1 Papaver armeniacum
CATAAACCGAGATTTTCTCGAACCGTTTTTTTTTTTGTAGAAATTAACGATTAGTCCCAAATATACTGGGCTTTGGACGCTCTAGTCCTACCTCCCAAAGCCTAGTACTAGGAAATCCAAATTTACAATATTTTAAACGAGTCAATCCTATTGAGAACGATTCGGTCAAAATATTTTCTTTAATGCAAAAACACCCATCGACTAAAATGTGACGTTCCTTTTCATCATAAGGATTATGTTCATTTTCATTTCCCCATCACAGAAAGCTCGTCTGACTTCTCTCCCATAGAAATACGAAAACCTAATCTCGTTTTAGTAAAATTTCGATCTGAAACAAATCTAACAATCAAACAAACACTTGATTCAATTTGGGAAACCTAGATCGTACGTCATCATTAACTTTTCGAGAGATTTAGGGAAGTTATAAATTCAATTTTCAACAAGCTTGTTTGAAGATTTCATCATTGATAGAGATTTTCAAAAGAAAGTTTAATATATTCTTATCACTTATTTTGATCGGATACATTACGTTATTGATTTGAAATCAATTTTAGGAAAGAAAAAAAGCTACAATTCTAAAAACCTAATTTTTGATTTCGGTTTGAATTTGTTATTCGATTTATGATGAAGTTTAAATCTATGAGCATCTAATTTTAATCTTTGTTTTGAGATAAAAAATCTCCAAATACAACTTTCCAGTTTATTTTTGCTTCGTTGGTATTCATTTGATTTTTCTTTTGTAGTTTACTTATTTGTCTTTTGTTATAGTATATTGGTAGCTTGTCGTCGATGTAAATGCATATTTCTTTTTCCTTGTCTTCAGAAAATATAGGTAGAGAAATCTTAATTTTTGAACAATTTGTTGTTGTGGATGTGGGAAAATTGATGATTGATTCATTGTCACATTGTTGTTGTCGGCCTTCACTAAGTGACATTTCTTGTCTTAACATAATATGGATTTGGTTCTCGAGGGTTTTTATTACCTCTATTATTTGTCTATGAATGGCTTTCTCAATTTGTACATTCCTTTTTTATTACATCAAAGGAAATTGTAGTCCGTAGAAGATTGAAATGAATTACAAAAAAAAAAAAAGAGCAAAATTATGGAAAGAAAATTCTTTTAACTTTTCATTTTTTACTATCATGTTTCCTATGATATCGGATTGAGTGCTTGAGTGTTGCTTTCACTTGTCAGCATATTTTGGTGTCACATTCATATGAGATTGTTGTTCATTTTCACGTGTATGTACTCACGATTGCCGGCGCTGGGTACTTTTCTTGCTTCTTTTTTCCCCACATTATTGTTGTTTTATGCTTATTGCTTACACTTATGACATGGTTTTTCTTTTTGGATTATGTTCCACATAGGAAGTGAAGACACACCATTTACAAGTATACTAAATGTTTCCCTGCGGCTAATAAGAATATACATTTCGATTTTCAATTGTACTTAAGTATCCTTGTTAATCTTAGTTGGGATATCAATTTTCATTTTCTTCAGTTTGAAAACCATGTGCTCCACTGACTATGCTTACACCTTTACTTGTATTCTTCTGGTAGTGTTAATAAGACAAAAACTTGCTAAGTTCTAAATCTTGCTTAGGTCGGAAAAATAATGAGCACAACACTATTTTCAAAAAAAAATTTTAATTTGATGAGTTTATGGATAGTACCTAGTGCTAATTCTTAAATTATCCAGTAGAAACTTGGACATGTGATGTCTATGAGAGTCTAAAAATATTTTGAATAGTGGTTTTGTTTTGAGTACATATATATTTGAGTATATGATAAATGTTTATAAATTTGATTGTTTATTATTACATACATGATTCTAGTTGCTTTTGTTTGGCAACAATGAACTAGAGATAGTAGTGATTGTACGTATTAGTGCACCCGTGCGTAATGCAAGTGTACATATTAGTGCACACATGTACGTAATGCAAGTGTACATATTTGTGCACTTGTACGTAATCAAGTTTATATTTTGCATCTTAGTTCAATAAGATAATATTACTTTGTTGGTTCACAGTCCATTTGATTTAGTGGAATTTGAGTTCTCTTATACGATGGTAAAGTTAGGGTGCAAATTTGGGTTCAATTTTCAAGGATTCACATCTACCTAACGATATATAGTTAAAGATTAATTTTCATGTGTATATTAATTTATCATTCATTGTATTTAAGCGTTTTTAATTAAGTGATGTCATAGTGGAAACTAAGGTAAGTAACTTAAAATGCGCAAAAAAGTAGTCTGTCTTTGGTAATGATTTGAGACCATATAGTAAAAAAATCATCATTAGATTTGATTCGGAGAGAATTAGTTTGGAGTTTGAGTAAAATAGTAAGCTAGCTTTCCCAAATAACAAAGACTGTGCTAATCTTTGTAGATAAGTCATCTTGGAAACTACTATTCGAGCCTAAATTAGGCGATAGATAACGATTGGCATTCTTAAATATGACAAGACTTGAAGCCTAAATTTGGCAATAGCTAGTTACATGAGTTTCATAAATCGGCTCGGAGGCCCACTATAGGATTCTTAATTAAATTTTAGTGAATAATCTTTTTTTCATTTATTGGACTTTGAATCGGTGATGCTAGAGTCACTAAATGTTGGTTATATTGAGAAATTACATGTGTAAATATGGGTACACCTATAATATGAGTGTACATTGTGGTACACATGTGACAGAAATTACATGTGTACATAATAACCACTCTAGGACTCGTAATCAAATTTTAGTGAACAATCTTTTTTCATTTCTTGGATGTCGAATCAGTGATGATATGAGCCAGTGACTTTTTTGTTACAAAAGAAATTACATGTGTACATATTGGTACACCTATAATATAAGTGGACATTGTTGTACACATTTACGAAGTTATGTGTACATAATAGCACACATGTAATACAAGTGTACATTATTGTGCACATGTGACAAAAATCACAATATGTGGACATATATCGCATAAGCTATGTTTATCACGTAATTCTTCCCAAATAAAAAATGAGATTTAGCCCTAAGCGATACTCTTTTATTTTTATTGGCACTCTTGGTAACTTAACCTCATGTGTGTGGGTTTATAATTCTCTTGATATGGTTGTATGGTTATCATTACATTGCATAGTTGTAGTAACTTGTATGTTCTACGGTCTTACATCTTAAGGTTATGTTTCCTTATTTTGTATTTCGAGTTGCATTTAGGACGAAATTATTTCACTAGAATATGAGCAATGGTTGAATTAATAATGTGTACATATTTGTACACGTTCATTATTTAGGTGTACATATTTGTACAAGTTGATTATTTAGGTGTACATAGTTGTACATATGTTATTTATTTGGAAGTCTAAGAAATTAGGGGAAAGCACTAATGTGTACATAGTTGTACACTCATGTTATTTAGGTGTACATAGTTTTACACTTTTAGAACTATATTTTATGTATACAAATAAAAAAAATTAGGAAAGCACTAAATGTGTATAGGTGTTGGACATAGTTGTACACTTTTAGAACTAACAGTGCATCGTTTGCACACCTGGTGATCATTAATGTACACATAATTATACACCTTTTGATTTCTAATGAGTGCATATATCGATTCCTGGATTCGATATTTTGTTTTGTGAACTTATTTTTTTTATTGGGTACTCTACATTTAACATGATTTTTTTCATCACATTGGTCGGTATTGGTGTTTATCGTCTTGTTTTCTTTGAAATGTTACCTCCAAAAGCTTGCATTCATATCCAAGAAGGTGGTTAAGGGAGGAAAAAGTGATGCAAATAAAAACAGTTGTTGATGCAAGGAATGATTGTGCTGAGAAAGTTTCTCTTACCAGGTGAACGAGATGGAACGATTTAAATGTGGCACATGTGTTTGTTATGTCCTCATCTAAATGGGTTCCCACTAGCAATTCATAGAGTAGTAACTAAGGTGTACATAATTGTACATGTTGATTCTTAATGTGTACATAATTGTACACCTATTGTGTTTGTTTCTCTCTGTTTATATGTGCTTGTTGTTTACATGTACTTAGTTTTTGTTCGATTGTAGCTGTATTGTTGATAACATTGTATTCTCTTTGTTTCAGGATCCTTTTGTCAATGGGAGAAAGTCCCGGCCGTTAATTTGAATTTGGCGACAAAGTTTTACCACCTGTGGAGTTCCGGAGAACTTAGCTCATGTCAGAAACTCCACGAAGGTTTGCAAAAAAGCTTGTTACACATACTTAATGCCCATCGTTAGTTTTGTTTGCATAAAACTAACGAAGAATTGCTAAAAGCTTGTTGTTCTTAAATGCACATACCATATGCCCATCATCTGTTTTGTTTGTATATCGAAGAATTGTCTTTTATCACTTAGTTGTCTAGCTTGATTCAACCATTAAATTCTCCCAGTTTGGTGGTTTCATTTTCGTTTTCATTTACACATGTTGATTATTAAAGTGTACATAGTTGTACACATGTTATTCATTTTGAAGTCTAAGAAATTAGGGAAAGCACTAATGTGTACATAGTTGTACACACATATTATGTTATTTAGGTGTGCATAGTAGTCCAAATGTTGATTATTTAGGTGTAAATATTTGTACACTTGTAGGACTATATTTATGTATACAAACCAAAAATTAGGGAAAACACTAATTGTACAGGTGTTGGATTTTCAATAGATGTGTACAAAGTTGTACACTATTGTGTTATCTCAGTAATATGTGCATTTTTGTGGTATAAATGTTGGATTTTTATACCACAAAACATCAAAAGTTAATGCATCTCTTTCTTATACCATCAAAAGTTGTCCTCTCATTAGAAATTTAGATCCTTGTAACATCTCTTAGGCAAAGATAATGTACATTCTAGGATATTTGTTGCAGCTTCAGTTCCATTTTCGAAGCAGTTTTTTATTAAAATAATCTCTGTGAGATAGATGAATAGATTTAAGCTCATACTTGTAAGTTAGTATAATCATTTTTTTAGAGATGTAGTCTCAGAAGAACTGGATGGTTTATCAATGTGTTACCTAGTATTAATGCTATCAGTGATTACTCAATTATATAGGCCTAGGTGAAAAATAAGTTAGAACACTGGTGCTTCTGGCAGTGGTATTTTAGCTTACGATTCACCAATACCTAGCTCCCCTTTGTATAATTATTTGTTGTTTTATTAGATTCCTTGTCAGTTAAAAACTTTATGAAACAATAGGTTGATCTCTGTGCTGACCACTTTTTCCTCTTCGTCATTGTATGTATAGATGCACAGTATAAATACATCATTTCCATGTCTTGCGTATCAACAAGATGCTTTCATGTGCCGGAGATGACAGGCTTCAAGTAGTATGAGAGGAGCGTTCGAGAAACCCTTGGGAATGGATCACCTAGCTAACTTGTTATCGTATGAGAGATTATTGCAGTCTACTTTTTCTATGTTGGTGTACAAGGCGGGTGCACCTTGTTTTGTCTTTTGATTTTTGGATTTTTGTAGACATGTACATGTTTGTACGCCAATGTAAACTAAGATTTTTAAAAAATGAGAATTATAATAGTCATATGGGTACTCTTTTTTTTGTAGCTCTCGGGAAAGAGCTTTAGAATATATAAAGTTTGTGAATTTTGGACAAACGGTTTGAAAGATAAATTGTTTTTAATTGTTTTTTATATTATTTAAGATTGCCAGACATCATTGTGAGTCACTTTGGACTAAGCGTAAATATTTGGACTAAATCGTAAATCGGAAGGTTATTTATGTACTTTCAATGAAAAAGGACTAATTTGTACCTAGTTGAATGGGTTAGGACTAACTAGTATATTTGGATGGGGTTTTGGACTAAACCGTATTTTTCCCTTTTTTTTTTGGGACCACGGTTCTTTTTGGGGGACCATGGTTTTATTTTGGGTAAGACATTAGAAGTAATTCTAGGTCACCCCTTATCTAAATATTTAGATTAATACCAAAATTACCCTCCTGATTATATTTGTATAATGATTAGTTAGTGTGATTAATTTTTGATTAAGGTTAAATTAATAGATTTTTTTTTTTAAAAAGAACTAGAATTATTGAGTGACTAAAGTGATAGAAGAAGAAGAAGATGGAGAAAAAAATTATTTTGAGATGGGTGAATATGGAGAAAAAACTTCCTCTGGGTACCGAAGTATGCTTGTAACTTAGTGAATGTTGCTATAAACGGTCTAAAATATCTTGAAAATCAAAATTGTAACAATTTTTTTTTAACCAAGTCAACAAAGTTCGGTTTTATTATATGAAGAACATGTAACCTAACTACTCGGCTATTTCCGGTTAATAAATCCAAAATCACGAGCAACCAGAACCAGAGCTTTAATGGAGTTTTTGTTTGTTCAAGCTACTGATGAAAAATCAAATGTAACCGAACTACTATGCTTGAGTTTACAAAGTTTTGTTCGGTTCAGTCGACTAGACCACTTGTAACCGAACTTTAAACAACAGAGTTCGGTAAGTTCGCAGAATTTTATTTTTTGCGATTAAACCGAACTCAACATTTGGTTATATAGAGAAGAGTTCGGTTTTGAAATTATTTTTGCGAGTTAACCGAACTCATTTAGAGGTATGTTCGGTTGGTTCGCAAACTTCAACGCAACCAAGTTCCCAACCCAAGCTGCCGGGTTAAAAGTAACCAAGTGTTAGAAGTTCGGTTGGTTCGCAAACTTCAACATATTTTGCGAATCAACCGAATCGACTATATATATGCAATTAGGCAAACGTTCGGTTAAAGTAAAAACTTAACAATTTTGCGATCCAGCCAAATCGCACTTGCAAATGCATGTATAGAATTAGCCCATAGTTCGGTTAAAAGTATTTTTTCTTGAATCAATAGAACTCCGAGTTCGGTTCAAAAAATTAATTCGCAATCAACTTTTGCGACTTAAACAGAACGTTTTTTGCGGCGTAACCGAACTAAAAGTTCTAGTGAGACTTTTTTTTTGCGACATAGAGAACATGTCTCTGAAAAAAAAAAAAAAAATACCTCCATTAAACCTCTCTTGTGACTTCCATTTCATCTCATTTTGATGATTACTTCTCATTTTTCAACCAAAAACGAATGACAAGTAATGAGTTTATGAGAATATCTTTGTTAATGATTTAAATTAAGCTATATATATAGATGTGGTGGTGGTTGGTGGTGGTGGTAATCGGAGGTGGTGATGGTAATCGGTAGTTGGTGGTGGTGATAATCGGAGGAGATGGTGGTGGTAATCGGCGGTGGTGGGCGGTAGTGGTGAATCAGAGGTGGTGGTGGTAATCGGTGGTTGGTGGTGGTGATAATCGGAGGTGGTGGTGGTAATCAGCGATGGTGGGCGGTGGTGGTGGGAGGAGGTGGTGGTTATATATATATATAGGTGGTTATTAGGTTGATTTTAAATTAAATTAGGTTAAGGGTAGGTTAGTCATTTACACATTTTAGGACACCCCTTATAACTATAGGGAAGGTGGCCTAATAAGACCATGGTCCCCTCAAAAAAACCATGGTCCCCAAAAAATGGTTCATTTTTTCCCCGACCTATTTCGCGTTCCAGATTTTAGTCGGCTTTTCACAAAACCCAGCAGCAAAAACCAAAGGCCCAAGTCCCAACACTTTTTGCTCTCATTACCATTTGCAAAGACTCTCACACCTTGTATGTTTTTTTTCGTGTCTCATCTGAATCGTGTGGATCTCACCGATATCACTTGACTCATTTGAATCTGATTTAATATGTTTTTTCAGTTAAATCTGATTCATATAACTCAAAAATAGGTGACTCGGTGGCTTGGTCACATGAGTCAGGAGCATTTTGTTACCTGATTCAAATGGGTGCGAGTTAGGGGTTAAGTCTGGGCCAGATAGCGAGACAGATCTGATTTAAAATTAAAAACAAACGGTTTGACATCTAACTCGGAACGAGTCAGGGGATGAGTCAGTAAAAAACAAACACACTCTCAGACATCATACTCTTTTCTTATGGATAACACGACGAAGTCTTTTCTTTTCTTTTTTCGATCGCTAAATAATTTGGTGCTGACGAGTTTTGAACTCGGGTCACTGGTATCATCACCAGTGACTTTACCACTGTATTACAATGACATCGGAATTATTAGCATTAGTGTTTTCTCCATTGGGGCCCGAAGCTTGTGAGTAGGTGTGTCAAGAGGGTTCCCAACACTATTCCTTTAATTTTGATGATCAACGTCTCCTTCTTTTTTTTTTTTTTTTTTTTTGAGGTGGTCACTTATTTCGTCACCCCAATAATTTTATCACTATAATGCAGTGATAATTATGCTCGTGGTTAATAACCAATAAAATGAAAAATGGGAATGACTTAATCGATTTCAAAAATTAGATGATGCATACCATATTAAGCATCAAAAATGTTACACGGGAGGCTTAGTTTCGCACATTACTAAAACTCAATTTCCTACAACCATATGTTTGGCTACATGATGTTGCACACTCACTAGACAAAGTTTGGCTATAATCTAGTCAAGGTATGGAAAAATCTAGCCCAAGGCAAGGGAAACACCCCTTTATTCCATGGTGCTCACTGCTCTAAAGGATTGGTTAAATCTACCCCACGGGTTAGGTCGATCTTAACCCGATTCAACCAGAAAAACCCTCTCCTAAATAGAATAATCAGAAATTCCGGTACACAATCGGAGTGATCAAATTCTAGGGCTTCAAGTGAGAATAGTGTCTTCTTTTTCTTCTTCTACTAATCAAGAATTTGTTATATATAGCCGAAGTTATCTCTGATAGAACATGAGCATCAGAGGAAAACTAAACAAGTTGAGAGAAAAGTCTCTATTGCATTGTATTCATTAGATGGTCTAAGCCATAGTACATATACATGGATTACAACGAGAAAAATGGAAACAAAAGATACAAGAGATACGTACAATACTATGACAACATTCAATATATATGCAGTTAAGGAGAAGATATGACAAGATACCATAGTATCTCATAACGCCCCCCCTCAGACTCAAGATGGTGTTGAACTTATCTTGAGTCTGGAAAGCAAGAACCTTAGTCGAGGAGCAGGATGTGACTTGGTGAATAAATCTGCGAATTGTAATTCTGAGCTTACGTGGGGAAGAGTAATTATTCCACACTTAAAGTGATGTTTTGTAAAATGACAGTCAATCTCTATATGCTTGGTTCTTTCATGAAAAACGTCATTATGAGTAATTTGAGTTGAAGCTTTGTTGTCCTGAGAATAGAGGTGTAGATGTAGAAATAACAACTCCCATGTCGCTGAGTAACCATCGAAGCCATGTGATCTCAGAAAGTAGTATGAGCTAGAGCTCGATATCTCCTTGAGAACTTGAACGAGATACATTTGTCTGTTTCTTACTTCTCCAAGATATAAAAGAATCTCCCAAGAACAAGCAATACCCTTGTAATAGATCGCTTTATTTGTAACATTTCATGCCCAATCTGAATCTGAGTATGCTCTAAGAATCAGTTTAGATTTAGATGTGCAACCCCTGATATAAGGTTCCCTTGAGATAACGAATTATTCTAAGAACAACAACATAATGAGTAGAACGAGGATCTGACATGAATTGGCTTACAATATGAATTGCATGACTTATATCAGGTCGAGTAATGGTTAAGTAGTTGAGACTCCCTACCAATTGTCGATATAAGGTTGGATTGGATAAAGCGTTCCATACGAAGGACCATGTCTGACATTCACTTCAAGTTGAGTATCTGTAATTTTAGCATCAGTAATTCCATAGCGTGAAATGATTTCAGACGCATATTTAGCTTGAGAAACGGAATAACCATCAACTGATTTGCTCACCTCAATACCAAGAAAATAACTGAGTGGACCAAGATCCTTCATTTGAAAGCATGTACTTAGATAAGTTTTAAGATTCTTTATACCTTCAATATCACTGCCAGTGATAACCATATCATCTACGTACACGAGGAAGAATAAAAATACCTTTGTTGGATGATCGTGTAAACATTGCTGAATCGTAGTAACTACGTGCAAAGCCATATTGAAGAATTTCCTCCCAGATTTCTCAAACCAAATCCGTAGATAGCACGACGAATTTTACACACCTGATTTGGAGCATCTTCTAATCCAGAAGGTGGACGCATGTAGACTTCTTCTTACAACTCCCCATTAAGAAATGCATTCTTCACATCCATTTGATGAAGTTCCCACTGTCGAACAGCAACAACTGCAATGAGTGTACGAAAAATTACCATGTGTGCAACATGAGCAAATGTTTCCTCATAGTCTATACCATATTCTTGAGTATAACCCTGAGAAACAACACGAGATTTGCAGCGTTCAATACTCCTATATGACTTGGTTTTGACTTTGTAGACCCATTTGCTTCCAACAATAGATTTTCCGGGGGGAGATCTACCATTTCCCATGTACCATCTTCTTTATGTGCGAGTCAACTCATCTACGTCATCGAATCCTTAATCGTGAGTGAAACCACTGACTTCTCGTAGTTTCTTGGTTCATAAATATACATAATAGTGGATAATGAGCAATGATAGTCAAAGAACTTAGCCGGAGGTCTTCTATTGCGAGGTGGCAATGTATCAACTTGAGAATCATGATCGCTTTCCAGGTAGCATAGTCGGGTGGAGGCATACGGTGGTGGGAGCACGGTGGAATCGATGAGTATCATCTCTGTATGTGAAATAGTTTCATTACTAGACACAGGCACTAGAGATGTATTGGTGCTAACTTCACTAGAAAAGGGATCAGTGTAAATGAAGTTCTCAAAAAAAGAGGATTCTTGTTTTGGAAGAGACCAAAATGGAACCTTTTTCCAAAAAAGTTACATACATAGACTCGAAGTTTTCTACTAACAGGATCATAGCAGCGATATCCCTTTTGTTCAATACCATAGCCCAGAAATACACAAAGAACATTCTTTTGAGTAAGCTTATTTCGTTCACGCTCAGGAAGGAGAACAAAACACGTTGAACCAAAGATTTTAAGCTCACAGTAATCAGGTTTCTTACCATAAAGACATTCATAAGGAGAAATACCTCCAATGATAGTTGTTGGAACACGAATAATGGTATAAACTGCTGTAAGAACTGACTCTCCCCAGAAATTTGATCGAGCCGATGCATAAACTAGTTGGGACCTAGGTTTGTTTCGATAATATAGCGATGTTTGCGTTACGCCAACTCCGTTTTTCTATGGAGTTTCGGTCTGAATAGTTTAATAATGTGCCTTGAGTTTGGAGAAAGTCTTTTGAAAGGAGTGGATATATATTCACCTCCTTGCTCAGCACGAAAGATTTTGATAGTTTTACCAAACTAAGTTTTGACCATAGTTGAAAAGGTTACATATAAGTTAAAAAATTCTTTTCTTGAGCTAAATAGATAAACCCAAGTATATCGAGAATAATCATCAATGAAACTCCTTTTGACATCACTAGAGATTTACCCCAAACATCGGAGTGAATAAGAGCAAAAGGTTTAGTAGTTTTTGAGGTGCTTGCATTAAAAGAAAGTGCTGGTTGTTTTGCCAGTTTACAAGAGATGCAACTAGGTTCTTTATCTACTTGTGTATCTCCTAGTAGACCTTTATTGACTATATATGAAAGACGAGAAACTGAAACATGACCTAGTATAGAATGCCAATATATAAAAGGAGATGTGGAGTGAGATGTAGAAGTTGTATCTGCAACATGATTTCTGAGTTTTGATGGAATAATCGAGTCTCTAGAAATATAATCGACCCACTCTACGGCCCATCAACTAGCTTCTGTTTTGATATCTGAATAGCACAACCAATAGGAGAGAAAACAATGCTAAAACCTTGATCACATAGTTGACCCGATTGAGATGAGATTCATTGTAATCTTAGGGACAAGAAGAACATCTGGTACACAAATGTTATTTGAATCTCTAACCACCCCAATGTGACTGGTGGTTACAACAGTTTCCATCAGCAATGTGAATCTTAGGAGCAATAACTGGACAAAGACTGTCAAATTTTTTTGAATCATAAGTCATATGATTGGATGCTCCAGAATCTAGATACAATCGAATTGAGAAAATACGAGGAAGTAGAAGTGATGCAAGCTGCCCGTGTGCCTGCGATTGAAAGAGATTGTTTAATCATCTCATGTATGTCAGCAAGACTAGGTGATGATGTATCATACGAAACTGTTGTTTGAGATGGTGCAGATGGTAATGCTTCAGCATATGAAACTGGTGCAGCAGTGAATCTACTTGAACCATTAAACTTTGGTTGTACCATTAGCATTTAATCTGCATATTCACGGAGGTTGGAGATGTGCGGTTTCTAGTGGAGTGCCCAAGTTTTTTGCGGTAGTTGCCTTTGGTGGTAGGAGTATCTTGCGGTATTACGTGAGTAGTCTGATTCCTTGCTATGTGACCGTTTTTCTTGCAATTATGACAAACGGGTTGCGAGGAATCACGTTGTGTTAAAAAATAGTCTTACGATTGTTGAAGTTTGGACGAGGTGCGAAGGCATAGGAAAATACTCCGAGGTCTCGGCTTGATATGTTTGCGTGTTTCGTCGTGTCGAATAAAGCAGTTTCTACAGATGGAAGAGGTGAACGATGAAGAATAACACCTCTGACTGATTCAAACTCTTCTCGTAGAGCCATCAAGAGTTGAACCAGACTTGTCTCTTCTCTATATTTTTCCCATATTGCCAAACCAGTTTTCCATTTTGTCTCCATAAGCAAGTTGATTCCAAATCACGAGACATCTCGAGTGAAAATCGAAATCGGTTGATCTAATGGTTGCTTCATAAACGAATATCTTGTTCAAGTTTGTATCTTTGAGCAAAGTTAATTTGTGTGTACCTTTTTGCAAGAAAGTCCCAAGAATCTTTAGCAACTTTAAAGCTTGTAAGCTGCATACTGATTGAAGTAATCACTGTGTTGCCAATCCAAGTCGGGATCTTGTGATTGTTTGTCTCCCAGGTTTCAAGACTACTTGATGAAGTTTCGGTTCCCTTCTCTTTGATGATAGAAGTAGATTCTTTGGGTTTTGTTTTTGTCCCATTTATGTATTTCCACATGCTTTTGTCTTTGAGAAAGCTTTTCATAAAAAAAGACCAGTGAGTGTAATTAGTATCATCTAGTTTTGCAGTAATAGGCTGAAAATCTTCGCGTGACATGATTGTCAGGAGGATGAAAGAGGAGTAACTGGATTAGGATTTATAACTGCGGATAAAAAACGTGCTGAGATACAGGAGTAAAAGATTCCTGGCTGGCTTAAGGAGATTGTTTGTTTGTTTGCAGCAGAAGGTGGCCTTTCAGATCACCTTGGGTGCACATTGCTGGTGTTGGTGATTTCTCTCTACTTGGTTTAACAAGCTTAGCCGATCCTTTCCCTTTACTAGCTGCTCTCAAAAGGAAGAGATCTCGGAAAGGTGATATCTTCGCTCCATTTTTCTCAATCTTAACAGGCTGTATATCTTTGTCACACAATATTGAATGATATCTGAGAGAAGTAACACCATTTTCTTGCAAAACACAGATCTTTGTAATAACCTTCGTGATATATTCATAACTAGCAGATAAATGAGATGCACATTCTGATTCGAATTTCTTTGATTATTAGTTGATCGTTTCCACTATACCTTTGCAGGCAACTGTTGCATATCATTCATTTGTAATGGACAACAGTTTCAACCCACCGACCAGTTATCCAGTAAATGATAAAAGTACCCATCTACAACCAGTCGAAGCAGGATCGTCGAACATAACGCACAACATATCAGTTGAATATATGGATGATAATAAACAAACCTTTCTGACATCCGGTACCATGTTCATAGAAAATGGGCTCTTGGATTCAGTGCAACCTTTCATTTGTTTATGTAATTAGCTAAGAATAAATTTTTATCCCATTTTCGTATTTTATAGTCTAGAGCACATCCTCAAGTTTTAATGACTGAAGTTTAAGGCTTTAAAAGAAATGAATGTGTGTTGGAAAAAAAATTGGATCCTACAACATGAAATGCAGTAGTAAGTGGTTTCCTCCTCTCCGCCCTAGCGGAGAAAATGATCAATGCACAATATGCACTGTTAGGCGTGACAACGTAGTAGATGATATTTTGGCTGAGAATGGTGCTAGAATAGGCAATATCAAGTCATTACACATTGTCAAGTTTGAAATTCAGGTCCTAAATTTCTTCCATGATCATTTATTTCTTACGAAATCATGTTTTTTCCGGAGGTAATGCAATATTTCCTTTTTGGTGATGGCAGCTATACAAGGGTCGTGAGCAAAAAAACTATGTGCTTGATTCCCAAAGAGTTAATCGATCACAGGTTTTATTCTTAGACATACGTGCAGCTATTTTTACTCAAGTTGGTGTAATCTAAATTAACCAAGGCGTGTTCCATCGACTTGGCCTCTTTTGACAAAAGTTTGACAGCAAACAACTCCTTTTATTCAAAATAGGGTTATTTGGTTTTTGATACTTAGGTTTTGTCCAAAGTTAGTGTTTGGTCTAACATTTGTCCAGCTTTGCGTTTGGTACCTGGAAATAACGTTGACCGTCATTGACTTGATTTTAATTAATATTATAAATAAATAGTTATGAGTTTACAATTATATCCTTGTAGTAGGCATAGATCCAACGGCTTTTAATGAATGCATTAAGCGTGTGGTCACGATGCAATATCCCTTTCACCTAACTATCTACTCTTCTTCTTGTTCCGCCCTTCACAGACCATGGTGGACCGAGCTTACACAATCATTCAAAAAGTGAACTTAAAAGTCATCCATTATACAAATAAACTCCTAGTAACCCTAAAGTCTTCGATCAAACCATGCTCGGTTGTATCTAAATAACATGATTTGAAGCTCAATCATGCACACAACAGCGCACAAACTAACCCTAGTATCATTTAATTTTTTCCCTAATTTTAATTTTCTACAATTCGAACCTTTCTTTCAAAAATTGATTTGTTTGCTTACCAATTTGGGAAGAGATGAAGAAGCAGAAGAATAATTTTCGATGAGCAAAGATTTGATGGAGGAACCAACTTGCATAAACATTTGTTTTTCCCCAATTTATTTCTGTAAATCTGTTTGATTGAGTAATTCGCGAACATATGTAGTAATCCAACTTCATTTTATCCTTCGAATAACAAGACACCATTTTTGTGATTGATGATTCAATTTTTAACAAAACCCAATATTTTGATTTTGATTTTAGGCGAAAAGTTTCTGAATTTTTGATGTTCTCTCTATGCTTAATGTTGGGTAATCTGCTTCTATTCAATCAAAGAAGCAAAAAATCGTGTAAATGATCTTTAATCAGTACCTAATAACAAGATCATCAGATGTTGTGGAGTTGAAGTTCTCCGGCTTCTTCTTTACTGTGTAGTGGACCGGTGGTGGTTGTGGTGTTGTTAGTTTAGGAGATGGTGGTGGTGGTATCGAACAAAGGTTAATTGTAAGGGTGTAAATATAGTGGTAGGTTATTACGTAAATGTTATTTGAGTAAGGGATACAATGGTAAAATCGTGTAACATGTTAAGAAAAAGTTAGATTTAACTGAGTCAACTGAAGTCAACGTCATTTCCAATCTCACGAGCAACAAAAATTTGGACAAATGTAGAAACCAAACACTAGCATTGGACAAAACCACAAGTACCAAAAACCAAATAACCCTTCAAATCTCCGTCCGTTGGAGATTTAGATGATTTTGTAGAGAGTTTTCCTTGTGATTAAAAAACATCAAATAGAGTAATTTTTTTCCAAATCTGCCCATATTAATACCTTCCTAAAAATTTAAACCTCCTAGTTTTTTGTTTCTAGATTCTAGTACAAGTTATGAATCCCCATGTAATTCCACTTGGGATGACCAAATAACCTAAGATAAATCAGTGAGAATTTAGAGAAAATAATGAAAACTCTGTCTATTTTGGAACATACAAAAATTCTAAAACATCATCTAAAGTGG